>JAYMFW010063548.1:0-10862 GCA_036785005.1 Tubulanus punctatus | reverse complement strand
GTTTAAAAAAAAATCAAATCAAAAGTAGGCCTGTCAGTGTCGGGTCTTGTTGAGAATGAGTTGGAAAACGACTGTGCGACAAAACACAAAGCAGAAATTAAATTCACAGAACTAAATGACTTTCCCATAAATGTTCATATACAAAAAAACAAATTAAGTGTGACTCGATACAACAATTCAGCAAAAACGTTTAGTCTTATACTCTTCAAAGACTATGAAAAATACTTTGAATAAAAAGTAAAAACCTGCCTGCCTGGTAAAAAATTCTGAAATTTCAGTTTAAAAAAAAATCAAATCAAAAGTGCCGTAGGCCTGTCAATGTCGGGAGTTGGAAAACGACTGTACGACAAACACACTTACGCAGCGTTAATGAAATTCACAGAACGAATGACTTTCCCATAAATGTTCATATACAAAAAAATGAAGTGTGACACGATCCAACAATTCAACAAAAACACAAATAATTAATTGATTTAAGAATGAATAGGGGCCCGAATCGAAACTCACCGAGATGACATTCAATAAACCCTGCTCCTTTGAGAGGTGCTGCCACCTTCGAGTGCGAAAATACATTCTCATGTTATCACAAATATAGCAGGCCATATAATAAAAAAGACATCCTTTTCATACATTTACATGGTTATGGAATTGAAAGAATTATGAAAATAGGTTTATAAAAACTTGTTAGGTTAAGTCTTCGCTCTGGGACTCGAACCCCACTGCACCATCAACCGTATTGATTGGTTCAAAAGGATATGACGTATCATAAATCAAGGACTCTATTGGTTGGATTTATCAGTCAATGTTTGTTGACAAGTGTAGAAGTGTAGTTGTGCACATGTTTCACTTCGATAGCTAAGCGGAAGGTCGCCGACCCTCGATCGTCGGGAGCGACATGAAGAGGGGTCAGCTTGCCGGAAAAATTATCGGTACGTATAGGCTGTTTTGTATATCACGTCTAACACATAGGCGATTAGGCACTCATAATCCAGTGCAATCGTATCGCACGCAGCAAGCAAAAGGCGATGATTGATAGGCCCTAACAGGAGTTGAGTAAGTAGTTAGTGAGTCGAGTCTTCTATTTTTTTTTTGGGGAATGAATGAATGAATCTGAAGAAGGTAGCCGGTGGTGTATACCATCCCAGTCAGTGCTCAGTGGCTTTTTTACAATCTTTTATAATCAACAACACTGAGCCTGGGGTGGTGAATGAATTTTACGCCCTAGGCCTCTACGGTACGGTCGGAAATCGTCACCAGCTTTCGTTACATCCACAAAATGTTCGTTGTTGTTGCGGTATTATTCCAGTCAATGTCAAGAAATTTAGTTGAAAATCCAATTTAAATCGGAAAATTCCCTGATTGGTTGGATCTTAATGGATTACTGTCTGTCACACGGCTTATCGTGCGAGCTTTAGTCGATATTTTTGTTACTTTTTGATCTGCAACGCTTTGTTATACATCGTTACATTAAGTACACTTTGACCAAACAAAAATCAATAAAATTCCTACACTGGGTCACGTCAGTAGTGTTTTTAGTCTGATTTTCAGACTCGTGAGCTATCGCCTAGCTCACGAGTCTGTAGCCTGTATACCAGTGCTGAGGTTATAGCTTTTTTGATAATTTATAGTCGCCATGATGGTTGGCGACTATAAGATTATCAAAAAAGCCATAACCTCAGCACTGGTATACAGGCTAGAGCCTGTAATAATACTGAAATCAGCTGCTCTTTCCCCACTACGCATGTGCAGCGCATGCGCAGTGACCATTTTCACGGCAGAAGCAGATTTTTTAAGCATTACAAATCTCCTATGCTGAGAGGATTTTGCTAAATAAAAAACAACTGAAACTTTCTTGTGATCAATGGATATTTATTTATGTTTGGTCAAGTTTTCCTGCGGATAATGATATATGCCCGATTCAGGTATGTTTGTTCTATATTTACAAAAATATCGTTGAAAAGCTCACACGGTAAGGCGTGTGACAGACAGTAGGTATTGGATAGGCCTACACGTGGAAATCACACCCAAAGCAAGCAGCGTACACTATCGCGGAGTTTGGGTAGACCTACTAACTATGCTGTACACTGGTTAAATTTCTTTCTAAGCTTCCAACAACCTAGACCAACTAATCTTTCTTTCTTTCTATGCTTTAAGATTTCTTCCAATGTAAGCCATGTAGCACCTTAGCCTATATAGGCCTAGTTTGTGTTTGCCTTTTTATGTTGCCTTAAGGCCTATAGGCCTACAGTAGACTCTGCTAAAGTGGGATCTATCGGGAGCGTAAAATTTTATCTATAATACAAGGGGGGTTCCAACCCCTCCTGCTCCCTTGTGGCCTGACGGCCACTCGGGCTGTGCCACTCCACCGCACGCAGTTTGGGGTTAGTTATCAGTAACAAAAAGTTCCACTAGGCCTATCACCTTGGCCTACCCAGCTACCAAATGCTTCCGCCGCCCCTGTTTTGTAGCCTATATTATCTCTGTCTTTTGTTAACCTCAATAAAAATTTTCATGCTTCTTCTTTTTGCAGATACATGAAACATCATGATGAATTACTATCAACAACCAGAAAGACCATTGGTATTTCGGCTGAATGATGGAGGTGGTCCCGACCTTGTGCGACAAGTATTTTTGGAGCGAGGATGGTTAGAGTATGAAGAAGAGTCTAACAATGAACATGATTGGAACATTTGGTGGAAAACTTCCCGATTTCGTAATTGTGACATGGAAAATATAAAACCATGGCAAAGGCTGAACCATTACCCGAAGACTACAGCACTGACAAAGAAGGACACCTTAGCTCGAAATTTGAAACGCATGAAAGGAATATACGGACCATCTGTTTACAACTTTAGTCCACTCGCATACAACTTGCCAAATGAATATACAAAATTTGTTGCAGATTACACAAAACTGAGGCATAAAGAACCGAAAAAGAAATCGTACTGGATATGTAAACCAGCTGATCTGTCTCGTGGTCGAGGTATATTCATATTTAGTGATCTTTCTCAACTTCAATATGACTGCAATGCTGTTGTACAGAAATACATATCCAATCCACTGCTTATTTCTGGTTACAAGTTCGACTTACGTTTGTATGTGTGCGTACCGAGCTTCCACCCACTATACGCCTACATCTGTGAAGAGGGTATTGTTCGATTCAGTACGGAGAAGTTCGATCTGGAAAATCTAGATAATGTTTTTTCTCATCTTACGAACACTTCGATCAATAAGTTTGGCCCTTCGTACACGGCCGAAAAACAATGTATCGGAGCTGGATGTAAATGGACGCTGACTCAGTTGAGACATTATTTTCATCAGAATAATATCGATGATCGATTATTATGGACTCGCATTATAAGTGTTGTAATTCTGACACTTATCGTTCAAGCACCACAAGTTCCTAAGGTTAACAACTGTTTCGAATTGTACGGATTTGATATCATAATCGATGAGAATATGAAACCATGGCTACTGGAGGTCAATTTCAGCCCGGCTTTGGTTGCTGATTGTCAGGTTGACAACCAGGTGAAGAAACCGATGCTACATGATCTGATGCAGATGCTCAGCTTCAAAGATGCTGACGTAAGTCGCGGTAAAGTTACTGAAAAGTCAAAAGATAATTCGATGAAAACGAAGACCAATAAGAAACAATATCGTCGCAGTAACCTGCAGGTTTTACCACGTATCGGAGCTGATCAGAATCAACAATGGAAAAGCTATGTTTGCGAAGATTCAGAGTCAAATGAAAGCGATCCGGATAACTTCATCAAACCTGGTTGTGGACTGCCATCCGTTCAATTGCAGAGACAACGTCCAAATACTTTCAGTAGCAGTTCAGGTTGTAGCAGCGCAAGCAGTAGTCACCGACTTCTTCAGACTCCAGGCAGAAAAAGTCGACTCAGTTGTGAGGATTTGTCGAACGATGGCGCCAATATTTTGAAAGGAAAAGAGAACTCTAAAACATCTCTGCTTTCAGCTGACAGCGCAGTATCTTGTCACTCCGGTACAAGTAGTGAGGTTTCTGATCTATATTCTATAAAAGAAGCCAAATCTCAGCTGGATGTTCATCAGAGATGTGAAAATGAAACAGACTGTATAAATGATAGCTGTGATAGAAATGATATCGCTCAAGAAGTGAAACAATCAGGAGATGAAAGAATCAGTTTAATAGAACGGTATTCCAGGCCCCAGGCCGAATTGAATCTTGATCTCGAAATGAAGAAAAGTTTGGACCGTTATCGCAAGGCCAGTCAGCCATCAGTTTCTATGGAGAAACTACAGCCTAGAGCATTGTCGCCAGTTGCAAAACCGACTAAATCAACAAGATGGTCTACTCGTCCAAATATCATTATGTCAGGTTCCCAGACAGACCGGTCTATATCTCGTCGTCAAAGTTGTGTTTCATTAGATTCCCCTCTTGTCAACAGAAAATGTCTGTCGAAAGGTTCGGTAACTAAACAATCCAAGTCACCAACAATCTCAAACATTTTCACTGCGATTAAACCGGCCAAACGTAGTAACGGCGCTCAAACGCGTTTCGGAGGTTTCTATTTGGTGTTTCCGTTCAACGACGTGACGCGAAAAACCACCAGTAATTTAGATGCGAGGATAGTTTCGCGGGAGATTCAAAGACTCACTAGAGCTTGTATGAATAAAGTTAAAGGTGATTCAAGCCCTCGAACCGGTGCAGCGTTGATGGAGTCGTTTGCAAGTGTGTGGGATCTGCCTTTGATTTGGGGACCAGTGCGCCCTTCACCTGAATGTTGACATCAGAACATTCCTAGTTAAAATTGTAGGTAAAAAGTTTTCTGAAAAACCTTTCATATATCACTTTTATCATGATTTAGATACAAGTTCCTTACAGGGTTCCTATTCAAATACAATTAAATTTGGAACTTCTTGTCATGAACATACAAATACCCTCTAATTCATAATATTCACAGTAGAAGGACCTTTGCCTCTTTGATGTATCACATTTAATTTATAATGAATTTTATGATAGAGTTGTAGGAATGCTGTTACATTTATTTTTATAGATATATATTCAAGCAATTGACATGTACATCCTTGACCTGTCTCTGTTCTATTATATAACAACTCCCTGGTTCTATCAATCATATGCTGTTATTGAAGTTACTGAATAGCACCTTCAATTTGCGTCACTCAATATTTATTCAGTAGACATATTCAGTATGTGCCCCTGAATTATTGAAAAAAGTTTTAGCAGATATTTTGTGCGAAACGTGACCTGGTAAATAATATTCTCTCGATTACAAAGCATTTAATCTTATTCTCTGTCAGGTTTTCAGACATTTGCCTTTATGTTGAAAGAGCCATGTGTTTGCTTGATAAAAACTATAAAAGACTGGTGTTGAATTAATGTTGCTCTCGGCAAATGAATTTTATCAAAAACACGTTTTTTTTTCATAATGTGCAAGGGTGTCTGTTAGCTACAAAATTTTTTCCAGAGCTTTCTACCTAACTATCTCGTGCCTTTTCTGATTGCAGGTAGAATACTGGTGTCCATAATCTTCGCCCAAGGTCTTTAATTGTGGAGTTGGCGAGGTGCAAACTATAGAATTATTATACGTTTATTACATACTGAAGGATTCAATTACATGCTTGATATTACATTTGTTATTCTATAAACAAAGCCCAAATTCCTTGCTTTGTTTTATTATTCTGTAGGAGTAACTCAAAGAGGGCTATATTCACTTGTTTATTTATTTTTGTGTGACTAAATAAGTACCGTTGCTCTGATTATAGAATTCATGAATTGACTTGATTTTCAAAAATGAAGGCTATTTAATCTAACTTGAAATTCCTGAGATCAATTGTAAACCTTTCTTTATTGATGTAACAACAGATTAAAAGTTCACGTCTTCAACACATTATAAGTGAATTGTTCTGAAATTGTCTGTCCTCGACCTATTACATATGAAACATTACATGGAAAATGCCTGGTTTGAATGATTGGTTTGAACGTTGAATGCACCAGCTAGTTGGATTTATTTTTATGTTTTAAGTGCCCTAACAGCTAGGCTAACAACAACCATAAACTGGTTTAACCACGAGCAAACAGTTATGTATTTATTATTATTGTCTGGAAACCCTTGGTTTCGCTCCATGAATTGAGACAAAGTGGCTGTCATTAATGTTTTTTGTGCATTTTATGACTGTCTAACACAAGCCTGTATTGCATAGTTTTCACGGTGTCTTGGCCTTCGAATATAATTTTATGTAATAATTCTTAACAAATCTGAAATTTGCCTCCATAAAAATATCACTTCATCATGAGTTGAAACAAAAATGGTAAAATAATTGTTTTTTGATGTATTATTATATTAGCAAGCATGTGTTGTGTTTAGAATTAGTATAACTTTTTACTAGTTGTGTTTACTGCTGATTTTTTAACTTATAGTAAAATATATGTATTTTTTCACAATAAATTGTTAGATGAACCTGAAGTTACCAAATTTTTGTAATTTTCAAGAAGTCAGTACTCTCTGAGGACCAAGATGTGTGTGACTGCCGAGACGGGTATCTTTCATGACAAGAAATGAAATAACATAAAAATTGGAACCGAAAAAATGGAGAAAAAACTGCTTGGCAAAAAATAGGGTGGGGCATGCCTTAAATCCACCACTGCCAAGATTTTTGTGACAACTTAAAAGACACTTTGACGAGGTTGTATTATGTAGTACAATTGTACAAGGAAAATGTCAAATACTTAGTCGACTCTGCTCTACTCGAATCCTGTCGATTCAAATTACAGCTGAACTAAGTTAAAATATGAACCCAGTTATTTACTGTTCAATATTTACTAACTAGAAGTCAGTTCAAATCGAGTATAGAAGAGTCTGCCAACACTATAATGTTCAGGAAGGGAGAGGTATTTAAAATTCAAGTCTCGTGTCTAGGTTTCAATAAATGAATGATATAAATTGTTGGTAGAATATAATTCAGACCCCCGGGTTCACTTTGATGGATTGATTAAACAAATGTATAATTAATGAGACGTTGAATAATACACGACGACATCACACGGGAAATCCATACCAGACAATTGGCAAATAAAAGTGTATTGATCCACATCACTACAGATGACTAGTTCAACTGGGACAGGTCCACCTGATGAGCAAAGCAACTACTGATGTCTGGTTTCTCATCACACTTATTGAAATGATGCGGGTGGGCACTTTTTATTGAATAATTGAGGCAGATGTGCTAAATATTACATATTTTCTAATAGAAAACCCATGCAAAATATTTTCATTTGGCGATAGTGACGTGGGCAGATTTGAAAGTGTTGATAAATGAGGCATCTTTTATCTCAGCCTTACAGGCATAAATCAATGAAAAACTTCCAACCGGACATAGAATTTAGAAACAAATATTTACAAGGTGATGATGAAATCGTTTTATTCTCTTTGCAAAAATAAAAACATTTTTACACAAAGTGTAATCTAACAAAAATGGCGAGCAAGAAAACGATTTAGCACAGGAGCAACTTCTCGAAGAACTCTTTCTGAATAAGCTTAGTAATGTGCGAGATAAATCACATAAAAGGTTATTAAGCATAATGAAGTTACATCAGGAACAAATAATGTCAATGGTCGACTCAAGTTAACAACCAACATAGAATGAATTTAAGAAAAGGACATCTTTTGACATCTCTGGAAATCGTAAGATGGAATTCCATTGGTAACAAATCCTCCCATTCTTCAAACCACAGTTTGTTTAATCCTGAGCTGAATTTTTCTTCACAAAATATGTACTGAATTCAATTATACCGTAATATATCTTTAAATTTGATTCACAATTGGCCACTTGTCTATTTTACTATAACAGCTGATTATGACTTTTTGGATGCTTGTCGCCTCTTCACATCCCAGTTATATACACGAGCCATATTCACTTCTAATGTGGTCGTCTGATCACGAATAAATCCTACATCTTTATCAACTAGGTCTAGTGATGTGGTAGCTGCATCCAAATTTTTAGTGAGAAGAGCGTCTGCATCATCCAAGTTATACTCTAACATAACATTAGCCTGAAATATACCAAAAGAACCCTTTGAAGTTAAAAAAAAACAAACTCAAACTTTCTAAATCAACATGTTTTGTATCGACAAAGACAAATGATACATAGTATTTACTATGATATTGTTGAAGACTTATGATAGACTTAGAATGAGGCATTATTACTCTAATTACTGGTTGTTGAGTTCCTACAGATCTGAACATCCAAACCTGCCTGATTTCCCCACTCGCAAAAATTGGATTTTACTTAATTCCACCGCCGAGAAGTAACACAATCATCAGGGCTGGGCAGCAGTTTAAATGAAATTTTGAAGTGTTGAATAACACAGGTGCAACCACAGGGAGCGGTTGCACTAAGAGATACAGAAGACGAAAAAAACTTTGGGTATGCCCAAAAAAGTTTTTTGGCTTCTGTATCTCTTCATGCGATAGCTCCCTGTGGTAAGTCAGACTAGATAAATTCTAAACCCCACTGGTATTCTGTAATGTTCATTTGTATTCAGATGAAATCTATTGGTACCGACGATGTGACTGGATATTCAACTTTGTTTTTACAAATAAATCACTAAATCATTTCTTTCTACAATACAACGAACTGTAATTTCTGACATAGATGAGTAAATTCAACGCATTTTGTACTGGAAACAACAAAATACTGGTTACAACACACTCAATTCCTGGTAACTGTTTCACTGTATCATCTACCTACATGATCTAGAGATACATGGTTGGGGAGCGTTCAGATAGTATGTACGGCCAATTTTGTCATTTTTTACACCCCCCCCCCCCACCTCTACGATATTGGTACATATTTTACCGACCCCTCATTCGTACGTACATCTAGACACCCCCCACCTTCAAATTGGCCACCGTAATGATGCTAAAATTGTTGACCTATCCTTCAATGAACAAGCACTGTCAGACACATTGTAACTATTTTTAACAGCCACACGCTCGACGTCGTCCCCGCGGATGCCTCACACCTTTCACTGACGGTGATATTATTAAATTTCATAATAGGAAGTAGGGCAATACCCAGTACATTATACTGTGATTTACTTTTGTATCCGAGTTTTCGACTTGTTTTAGGGCATCTCTTGTCCACTAAGTACGTACATCTTTAAAGAGACATGAAAACTACGTACATTTTTCTCTAACCCACCCCCCATAACCATACGAAGTTAGTACATGATATTTTACCCCCTCCAAAACTACGTACTATTTGAACGCTCCGTTGCGAGGCAGCCTTAAAGAAAATGCATTAGAATGGAGCCAGAGATTTGGTCCATTATTTGCAATTATCGTTACATCCGGTGTTTACTGTATTCTAAAACTTCAAAATTGTTTCAAAATTTTCGTCCCATATTAAGAAATTAATTTTTTTTACTTACTCCTAACCATAAACAAACTTTATCTGTTGGAGGTATTGTAGCCTTTGCATACAGTTGATCGGATAGAAGGAAATTCGTTTGAATAGGGTCAGTTGAATCCTGTAAAAATGAAAAACGATTTATCATTTTTAGATGAAATCCAACAGAAATAGACAGTCAATTGGGGTTGTAATTTCCAGGTATTTGTCTCCTAGTGCCCAAATTTTGCATCAAGCTTCTTTTCTCATGAAAATACACTAGATCCGAAAACATACCTTTTTAGATTTAAGATATTTTACAATGTCCAACGACTGCTTAATATCAGGAATTTGAGATTTCAACCTGCAAAAGATAACACGCATTTTATAGTAGCTGAGAAAGTGTAACGCAAAGTTTGTGAAAGTCATCCTGTGTAATGGTCACATCACTAAATCATTTCTGCCAAATCTAGTATACAGGGAGTTATATGACATATAACAATGCCCTGGTCTGCATAACTAAATTTTTCATCCTTCCTGCATCAAAATTGTTTGCATTTTTAGATCAGGATACATGATTGTTGTGCAAGATTATGTTTTTCAACAGGGTCTGTATGTGTATGACCAAAAAATACCTTTTGTGATTCAATTCTCAATACACCGAGGGAGTGCTGTGTGTGTAGTGGATGTGCGGGATTGTGATTCAAATCTCTATTGTTTTCATTCATTTATTGGAATTATTGAATCAGGGCTGCCACTTTTTTTCTGATTTTGTTTTCCCGTGACTTTTCCAGAATTCCATACCAAAATTCCATATGCATTGACACGTTTCTACTCGCTGACACCATGAAATGAGCTTGCAAAAATTCACGGGCTATCATAAAGCGGGCAATATTAAAGCTTTTAAAAAGTTCCATGCCTTTTCCAGGATTTAAGGGATTTTTTTTTACAAAATTCCATGACTCTTCCAGGTTTTCCAAGTGAGTGGCCACCCTGTGAATTCCTATATACCCGTGATTTATCATGGGTATCCACTAGTTTCGTACTAAATAAGATATAAACTTACTATATCATGAACTTTTTATGTAGCCAAAATCAGATCTGGAGGTATCATGCAATGCTCAACCCACTATTTCATTTTGATTGAAGTACTATTACTTGTTTCCAAATGTCTAGCCATTTAAATAGGGCAAAACGTTGCCCTTTCATAAAAAGTAGGATTTTTGTAGTGAAATATCTTGTCAATTACCTAGCCTTTTTTGTCGTAAGATTGTACTCCATAAATTTATATTTCTGATGCTGTTCATCAAATTTTCTGAGAGTTGTTTCAGGGTTTTCATTTCCTTCTGCTTTCATAAATTCATCAACATCTTCCTACAAAATAATCAATGATTAACCCTTTGGTGCCTGAGACGTTTTTCATCAAAAGTCCTTTTTGGCCTAAGCCGTTTTTGTTGTTGTGAATATGC
>JAYMFW010063437.1:0-10867 GCA_036785005.1 Tubulanus punctatus | reverse complement strand
CCGAATCTAGGACAGCGTCGCTGATCAGTTGTACTACACTATAGCGCGAGCTTGCTCCAGTCAATGATTACTCTAAGGTCTATCTACCCAATAGCTATCAGCAAAGCATAAATTTGTTCCACTGAGTCCTTCATATGCCCTTGTAGCGCCCTCTCCAATTTGGTCCACTGAGTCCCTCGTATGCCATTGTACTGTAGCGCCCTCTCCAATTTCGGTAAATTAGCTATTGCCTTGATATTTGGTATGTTTATCTACCCATACACTCCATGTATTGACTCAATAGAAAGTGTCTCATTGATGCTTTTTGGTGCATCTACAGTCTTTGAGTGCTGATATTTACTGGAGTTGAGGAACATAGGCCTTAGCCTTACCAAAAAATTAGGTCAATGAAGGTTCCGATGATGGAATTTACGACTTTGGAGTTTTCCAAGTGGGCATGAGGTCCGTGTACTCTTAGTTGGACTTCTTTAACCTGTTGTGGCATTAAAACATACAGTAGTAAAACGTGGCTTATTGTGTCATATCTATTACCATTCATGAAATAGTTTGTCACAAAGTCCATTCATGTGACTGACCACTGTTTCATACATGTGAACTGACTTCAGTTTTATATAAGTCCAAGATAATGTGCTATTCAGTAGTGACCTCATACTCGTGGCATGACTTGTGACTTCTTTTAATCACACTCTATCATATGTGAGCTCGATTATTATTTAATGTGTTGAAGTAGGCCCTATGTGTTAGTGCTGCCTTTTTAATTGGGAATCAATTTATTTCAGATTGCAACAATGTTTGATGTGGATTCTTTTTGTTGTGAATAATATTTGCTAAAGAACATATTGTACTGTTTTCAAAAGGTAAGGTCTTAGGCCTATGTTGTTAATCATAGTGAGAAATTATTTGTCTTAAAAATCTGATCATGAATTTTTCTTGCTTTTAGGAAAGGAAAAACTCTGAAGATGGCAAAATTTTTCTGTAATAATCAGAAAATTTCAATAGTGGTTTACTTACTTGTTGGACTATTCGGAATTGGTTCCTGGCTTGCAATTAATGGACTATGGGTTGAATTACCAATACTAGTTTCGAGTTTACCCGAAGGATGGGATCTACCATCTTATCTAGTTGTCATAATTCAACTGGCAAATATTGGACCAATAGCATATGCAGTAGCTAACAAAGTGACGAAGGGAAAAGTGAGTGAAGTGAGCGTTGTTTACATCATTCTGACAGTTGGAGCTGTAGCTTGTTTATTACTGGCATTATTTTGGAATCGCGTTACTCTTATAGGGGCTGTTGATCACAGTACAGCTTTGTTTGTTTTGGCCTTCTCATTGGCATTAGTCGATTGTACATCTTCAGTCGTATTTCTTCCTTACATGGCAGTATTTAAGCGAGAATACATGACAGCTTTGTATATAGGAGAGGGATTCAGCGGTTTGATGCCCAGTTTAGTGGCATTGATTCAAGGTGTTGGCGGATCTGGCAAATGTGTCAATATCACCGTGCCAGTGTTTATTAATGGTACTAACTCTACCACCTGGAAACTCGTTCCTGAAAAAATACAGCCTCGATTTACTGTTGAAGTGTTTTTCTTCTTTTTGTTCGCTATGATGCTGCTCTGTGGGGGCGCATTCACATGTCTGAACTTTCTACCATATTGCAGACGTGAGCATGCAAAACTGAAGGTATACTTAGAAAACGAGAAAGAAGGAGAAGATCGTGTTGTCAAATTTAAACACCGAAGCCAGCGTAATGATTGTTGCGTGAAGACAGAATCAACTGATATTATGATACAGGAAGCAGAGAGCTCAGAGACGCATCTGTGTCCTGCCGTTCAAATTCCTGATGAAATGCCGTCCCTTATGAACTACCAATTCATTTATTTATTGCTGATAAACAGTTGGATCAACGCCCTAGGAAATGGGTTGTTACCTTCCCTACAATCGTACTCGTGTTTACCTTATGGAATTATGACTTATCATTTTGCAGTGACTCTAGCAAGTGTGTCAAACCCAGTAGCATGTTTTGTGGCATTTTTATCTCCAACAAAATCCAAGAAAATCGTACTGATTTTGACATCTTTAAGTACTATAGTTGCTGGTTATATCCTGTGCACTGCTGTGATGAGTCCTCATCCTCCGCTGTATAACAACATCATTGGACAAATTCTTGTGGTAAGATATTGTTTATTTTGGAAAATATTTCTATAATTGTCCTCCAGTCATCTTGTTAGTGGGCCAGAGATATGCAGGGTTGCCATGGATCAGGGAATTTGAGAAATCAAAGAATTATTACAAAATTCCTTGAAATCTGAAAAAAATTCAGAGAATTTCATCAAATTCACAATTTTATTAAATTTTGCCAATGAAGGTAAAAATGTTGCAGGAAATACAGTCGAAACTTCATTGATACGATTCGACTTAAAACAAAACTTACGGTTTTACGATGATTTCACAAATTCCCAGCAATTTCTATAGTATTTCTGTTGTTAGATGCTTGGTTGAAACAAAAACAATAATAGTATAGTTTTTGTTTCAACCAATTAGAGAGTAGGAAAATTCATGTTGTTTAAATGGGATTTTCGTATTAATTTACAAAAATCCCGGTTAAACAACATGAATTTTCCTACTCTCCTATTGATTTGTATAGTAAAATAACATGGATGATGCAACCTGCATTGAATCATGCGTATTTTGATTACGTTACCCCGTAGGGCGATTTCAAGTTTGGTGTTCAGGGTTGAGTTAGATTTGAGTTGGTTTTAGTAGGCATGCGCTGTCCACCGTCCATTTTGGGCTTGTTAGCGTGGTACAGCTTACAATTCTTGTTAAATTTTCTCCAAACTTAGTACATAGGTACAGCACAGAGCTGATTCGAGCTGAAATATGGCCACCAGGGGGCGTCATTGAAAAAAGACGTTAGCGTGATACAGGTTTGCAATTCTCGTTCAATTTTCTCCAAACTTAGTACACAGGTGCATCATTGTCCAAGGTTGATTCCCATCAAAAATCGTGCTGATTGGATTCGAAATGAGTCATTGAAAAAATACATTAGCGCAATACAGGTTGCAATTCTCTTTCAATTTTCTCCAAACTTGGTACACAGGTACAGCATTGTCCAAGGTTGATTCCTTTTGAAAACCGAGCTGATTGTATTTGAAATACGGCCACCAAGGGCCTCATTGAAAAACGAGGTTAGCGCAATACAGGTTACAATTCTCATCCGATTTTCTCCAAACTTAGTATACAGGTACATCATGGCCTAATGTTGATAGCTATTGAAAACCGAGCTGATTCCATTTCAAATACGGTCACCAGGGGGCATCACTGAAAAACGACGTTCGCACGATACAGGTTGC
Organism: Tubulanus punctatus; assembly: GCA_036785005.1. Lineage (NCBI taxonomy): Eukaryota > Metazoa > Nemertea > Palaeonemertea > Tubulaniformes > Tubulanidae > Tubulanus > Tubulanus punctatus. The sequence goes on along the minus strand of JAYMFW010063437.1, from coordinate 7,509 downwards.
AATTCTTGTTCAATTTTCTCCAAACTTGGTACACAGGTACATCATTGTCCAAGGTTGATATCTATTGACAGGGTTCCCACAGTACAGGGAAAACAGGGAAAATGGCCGAAAAAAATTTCCCTGCATGGAAAATTCAGGGAATTTCATAATTTTGGAAATTTCAGGGAATTTTCAGGGAAAATGAAAAACATCAGTCTCCATGCGCAAAGTACTGTACGTGTCTAAGGATACATCTGCCTTTCACCTTCTGTCCTAATAATATTATGTTCAGAGAATGGAGAATCTGAATGATGCCTATGGTGATGAAAAGCAAAATGGATTGCCTCCAAAGCTCTATGGATATGACATACGACATACATGTACTTTCAATTTTTAAGTGTCAATATTTCCATCTCTCTCATCCATGTCATGTATTTGTCTACATCAATCTCGTGATATAGATTACTGTATTTTAACTATCAAAACCTTTGTGATTGATCAGGGAAAATTAATTAAAACCAGGGAAAAATACAGGGAATTTGAAAACAAAAAAGTAGTGGGATCCCTGTATTGAAAGCTGAGCTGATTCGGTTTCAAATACGGCCACCAGGGGGCGTCCTGAGATGATAAGTTCCATCTGAACATGGCTCAAGTGCAAATATTTTCTTGATTTTTATTGTTCTGATGATACAAAATTCTGTTGATATGATGAAATTTCCTATGCCCTAGCGATTCATATTAGCCTAATGAAGTGTGTCAGCTAATAGTGTTTCTGGTGATTGAAGAAAAATGTTATTATGAAGTTCTGAATCTATTTAAAAAGAAGAAAGTGGCCCTCCCCCAGAAGTTTTTTGATTATTTAGTGTATACGTGATTTTTGTCCCCCGTGCGGGGGACTAGGTATCTGCCTCCGTCTGTCCATCTGTGAAGCATATACAGGGTGATTAAGAAAAAAAACACAACACTTTTGATAATTCCCAGTGTATTTAAGCTATTTCAAAAAGTTTGGTATATCTGAAATCCTTGTTGAATAAGATTATATTTGCTATGGTTTTTAAATGTGGATATGTAGGCACAGCGACCAAAATCCTGTTTTCCAGATTAGGCATTTTCCAACAAAGGAGCATTTTCTGTTAATATTCCATCCACACTGAAAAAGTCATTGTTAGCCAACTTGGGACTTAAGTTCTAGCGAGGTATTGTGTTCCGTTTTCGTCCATCGTCCGTCCGTTCGTGGTTGAGTTTGTCCATTTGTGACGGAAATCAGTTTGTTAAGCACGTTCGCTGCCGAGGGTCATTTCAAGGGGGCTTTCCTGTGTGCCGAGGCCACTCACTCGCAGCGTGGCACCGTGGAATGAATTGTTCATTTCTCACGGAAATATTGATTGTAAACTGACCAATCCGAAAAAAGAACAAAACGGGTCCATCCGCTGTGCCGATAAATACAACACGTGCATTACGAGTGCCGCGCTTGATTTTATCTAGCTGTAAATAATAGGGCCAAATATGAGTATTCTCATAGCCGTCAGCGAACGTGTTAAGGAAGTTCTTGTCATGCATTAAGCTTGTGCATTGATATTTGGTATGTTGGTCTATCTACCTTAGGGCTATCAGCACAGCAAGAATTGGGTCTACTGAGTCTATCATGGCCTATTAGTGCCCTCTTAAATTCCCTGAAATTGGCTATTTTGACCAGTTTTCAAGTTTTTAGTGCTTAAGGTTTTACTGAAGGCCCGCGAATGTAGCAAAATACGCAAACCAAGACGCGATTTTTTCAATTGAACACCACTCGCTACATCCCCTATTACACGATTCAGTTAAGAGCTTGATAAAAAACAGATGCTTTGCTTCATAACAAGTTAAAAACTCACCAGCAAAAAATTCCGATCTAGATATTTGACAGCAAAAATTTCAGGCCAGGTGTGGGAATTTCCTTGGTTAGGGAGGCAAATGTGCTGATTATGGATTCCGTCCCTGATCTTCGAAAGCAGAACAAGCTGAAACCAAAATGGACTTGGATGTTCCATGGTTAGGGAAAAAAATAATACCCTGACCGAAGTGCACATTCGAAGACGTCGACAAAAGTAGTCCCGATGTAATGCGTTTCTTTAATTAGTGCTCTTTTTAGATTGAAAAGAAATAATTGTATTTATGAAAAATATCTTTTAATTCTTATGATTACCCTATACTGCCAGCTAGAGTACTGCAAATTTCCTATGAGATTAGCTGGATGTCACATAGTTGACGTGATTGACAAGTAAAGTGTATTTAATTATGCCAAGTACAGGGCCGTCGCATAGACATTTAGTTTCGCAACAGGTTCGATGAGCGGTTAAAAAAACTGTATAACAAGAGGTTAGCATCTATATGATGAAACCATGTTTTGCCCAAAAAAATCAAGGCGAGGCTATTATGTTTACTGAATCGAATCGTGGATAATTCGTCGTTTGGTGTCACGCATAGCCTGTGCCAAGGTGAACATTTGGAAGGCCTAAACCGTCTAGGGGGGCAAAATTTTGGCATCGATTTACAAGCTTTACTGTATAATGCACAGAATCTGCGGCAGAGTCGGCCTTCCCGCACCTTGCTCAGTTGTTTAATGCGCTCATTCAAAGATCTGATGTCCGGGAGTATGAATCCTGCAAAGGTCATTTTTCAGAATAGTTTAAGAATTGATCTTATATTGTTTTCATATTCATTGATTCAAGGTTCAAATTCCTTGGTCTTTTTTTTGTCACGGGTTCGAGTCCTATGTCAATGATTTTTTAGGCCACTTGGGACTTTAGTCCCAGCAGGCTATTGCGTTCGGTTTTCTTCCGTCGTCCGTCCGTCCATCCGTCTGTCCGTAGACGGAAATCAGTTTTTTTGGGAAGTTTTCGTCATGCATTAAGCTACAGTCTTGATATTTAGTATGTAGGTCCATCTACCCAAGAGCTATCATCACACCAAGAATTGGGTCCCCCAGATCGTTAATACCCTTGTGGCCCCCTCTTCAATTTCCTTTCTGTGGTCGATTATTGATCAGGAACATGTTGACCTACTTCTTGACCAACTTTCTCATTTGTGGACCAATTATGATAAAACTTCATACATGGGTTCTTTGTGTTGTCAATAACACGTTGACCTACCTTTGACCTGCAGAGCACCGTGCAGAAAACTCTCTGCTTTGCAGCAATATTTTCTCTTTCATTGGATGGTACAGTAATATTTTCGTAACGACTTTGGTGTTTTAATGACTTAAGAGGAAATATTTAATTAGTAATGTAATACAATACCATTTTGAAAATTTGGACTCTAGTTTCTGTGACGACTTAAACACTTCGACAACTTAGGGGAGGTTTACTCTACCTAGAATTAATGTAGGCTTACTGGAAAATGTACATATATTTAGATTTTATTTCAATTTCTCTTTTAGGTGGCATCTTGGATTCTTGTGACTAGTATTTTTTCATATACTAAAGCAACCATAGCATGTATATTTCGCAATGAAGGAAGGAAAGCATTGTTATACTGTGGAGGAACAACTCAAGCCGGTTCAGCAGTTGGGGCATTAGTCGCATTTTTATTGGTCAACATATTTCATTTATTTGTTAGTATGCCACCCTGCTCTTCATAACATTCCATAAATGTGGTCATAAACTTTGTGTACTGATTGTGTAGTTGGTCCGAGTTTTGATTCATCATGTGACATGTCATCAATTTCAAAAGGATTTTATTTAAATGTATTATTTATTGATATATGTGTATCTTTACATATGGTAGACTCCACCTAGCTCGGTACCGGCCAAGGCAGTAAACCGGTTGCATCGGTGAATTTCGGTCAAAATTGTCCATTTCCTATGCTTCGCTGTACTAAAATTATCTTCAACTCAGTACCTCTCTACTCGGCAAACCACCTTAGTCGGTGGATTTCTGTGGTCAAATCCGTCCTCGACTCCGGCTTACTCGGTAATGTGCACCTCTGTCATGCAAAATGAGTAGTTTTCAAATAATCCACGTCAAAAATTTACGGAAATTACAGAATTTGACAGAAATGGACCAGTCAGTCCATCTCTGTTCAACACACCTTTGGGTTAGAATATATACTACTGACTTTCCCTGTATCCAGTATAATCTATTAAATGTGTAAAGACGAAAAACGTCACTCGCGCAAAATGACGGAAACACATCTGGTAACTCGAGTTATAGAAGAATTTTCATGTTATTTGCCGATGAGTTGCCATTTTTTACTAGAAACTTTACAGTATACAAACTGCCGTGAGATAATGGAAAGAAATCATTTCGGTGAAAAGTTGTCGGGGCCATCAGAACCGAGTTAGGCGGAGTCTACTCTGTATGAGAAATATTTTCTTTGTTCATTCCTGTCATAAACTGACTGGAGACATCGTATGTTTCAATTGACTCAGCATCAACTTGTTAGCCTTTGTTTCTGTGTTGATAACAATTTAACCTGCATTGCTCAGTTTTCCAATGGTCCGCCACTTCTGTGTTTTATGTTGATTTTCAGCCCACTTGGGACTTTAGTCCAAGCAAGCAATTGCGTTCAGTTTTTGTCCATCCATCCGTCTCTACACGAAATTCAGTTTATAGCGGCAGCTGTGGGCTGTCTATTGCAATGGCTTTGTGTCATAATGAAATGCTGTCTATTGTCAATGGTACATTCACATATAAGTTGTAAATAACCATTAACCATTCAACCATGAAATTGTCAATGTTAGAAATCTGTCAATTCCAGAAAGTAACTGATACAATAATTTTTTCACGTCCTAAAAAGCGTCACGGGATTCGTACACCTGAACTACAGATTGATGCATGAACACATTAACCAACTGAGCTAATGCTGCCCGAGGTGGGAATCAAACCTGCCACCTACCTCCCGGATTTGTGAGAAAAAATCAACTCTTAAAGGCCTTCAGTCAGAGGCACCTAAAAACCGGTGGGTTAGCAATTGAGGTTTGCCCAGCCCATTGAGCAGTAGTTTCTAGAATGTTTACAGTTAAACATATGGCTCACTATAGACCTACTGCAGGTCACACAGAGACAAAATTGTACATTTCTAAAATCATTTTTATTTGTCATCAGATTTCATTTTTGACGATATTGTGTTATTGTGAATGAAAATATTGAGTCTATGGGTCATTTTTCATAAAAAAATCCACCTGTAATAAATAATCTAGATCCAATCCATAATTTCATAAAATTCCTAATTTTTGTCCGATTTGGATGAAATTTTAACTCATATCTATAAGCTAAACAAGTGTACAAAATTTCAGCTTGATTGCTGCAATAATAAAACATTTCTCAAATATGATTTTTATTCAGCAGTATATTCTGGTCTACTTTGTTTATTCGTACTGATGAGTTTAGGTATCACTTTACAGTCACTATGCTTGGTCAGATGCACTGGCACACCAGCTAACTCCTCTTCTATGTCAGTCAGAGATTAAAATTTTGAGGAAAATACCAATTAAAATGCTTAATTTCTCATAAAGGAGGGTCTTAACTATAATTTTGTATGTATGGCAAAAAGGAGGGACCCAATCTGTAAACTGACAAGGAAAGTAGGTTATAGTTTCAACCGTTGGATCTCGGGTACAGCCATTTTGACAACTGATTGGGCTTTTATACCGCCTGTCGGCCTTTAAATATATCTGACAAAATGTTAAATATTTGTTAAATATTTTTATGTTTCAAAATATTGTCTTAGATAAAGTCATCCTAAAATAACATTCGAAAAAAATATTGCCTAGGATAGGATTCAATCCCGGGTCAGTAACATGATGGCTACGCTACTGCGATGCGCTTACTCGGTCGACGAAACATCTGTATATAAAGTTAGAAGCGCTCTGGCTCGATATATGCGTGATGTCCTCACTCGAATAAAAGTCGATTTTGGAGTAAATATGCAAAATATGAAGAAATCGGCTTCCAATATATATACATTACCTGAGGAAATATGAAGACCTATAAAGCCAGGGTTTTAGAGTAGTTTAGGCCACCGTCAATTATTAGTAGATATTGGTGGCGATGTTTTAACACCAAATGGCAAACCCTCGTGTCTGTACAGACCAAGATGAGTACTTATTGTCGTCAATTCTTTTGAACTATCAGACAGTCTTAGCTGCAAGTAAGCATTAGACAAATCAATTTTTGAGAGTACTTTGCAACCATGCATCAATGACTCTGTCATGTTTCTTTGTATATTTTGTTTTTGTGTATTTTACCTGTTATAGTAAAACCATAAGTCATATGATGAAGAAGACACAATTATCCATGTCTGAAACATCTTACGTTTCAGACACGGATAATTGTGTCGAGTACGCATAAGTCGGATCACTTGGGACCTTTGAATTTTGTCCGACTTATGAGAATTCCGACTAACACACTGATTTTTGCATTAGAAAATACAATTGGGACTTAGATTCTCGCCGACTTAAGTGTAAATCCGGCTCATACAGATCCGACTTATGCATACTCTACTGTATATCAAAAATATATTTGTCATCAACAAGTCATTGTTATGTCATCACCGTGTCGATAACTAATTAATTCATCTCAACCTAATGCTGTCAGCTTGTTAATTATATCCCCCGGACAACGTCGGGGATATTATGTTTTTGGCCTCACCACGTACGCGTTTCCGTTACAAGTGTACTCGTTACCACTTCACTTTTTGTACAATTTTATTCAAAACTTGATATGCTGATTAGGGGTGGGTTGAAGATTGTTGGTGGGGGTGATAGCATTCAAGATAGTAGAATCGTGGCCTTCTTTGTTACCAAATTGTCAGTTTTCGGTAATTTTTAGCCCCTATTTCATTAACTATGGCAAGAGCATTTGATTTTATAGAAATAGTATAATAATCAATATTACAAGACCCTTTTTAAAATGGCTGATCAGTGGCCACCTTTGTTCTGTTTCTGAGGAGTCAAACGTCTAGAAATTATCAGTTTTCAACCTAATTCTCCCTTAAACATTGTTTAAAATTTGGTTTGAAGTTATTATGGGGGAAGGGTCATAACATAGGGAACAGGTTTTTTGATATGCGCACACAGTATGCAAATTAGCCCCATTACTGTGAAATTTGCTGAAAAATTCATTACATATTATTATAGGTTGTACCTAGATAGTAAACAATCAATATTTTGCTACAACAATGAAATACATAAATATAGCCAATAGAAATATTAACTAGATTTCCACTTTTACATGGTTTGTGACCTAGAGGGCACCAGACACAAGAAATAGGCTCAATTTATCTATATCTCTTAAACTATTGATATTTTTAAACAACAATGAATTGGAAAATTGTAGCTGTGTCAAATATCAAGTGATGTACCAAGTTCGGTATAGATGTTTTTTACCATTAAACTAATAGGGGGCACTCAATACATAAATAATCCTTTTTTCGAATAACCGTTCAATATATTGACATTTTACAATTAAAATGATTTTGCAAAATTAACGCACATGTAATGATAAAGCTAGGTCCCAAGTTCCGTGCTGATATGTTATGCCATTAAGTCAATA
>JAYMFW010063325.1:0-22422 GCA_036785005.1 Tubulanus punctatus | reverse complement strand
ATATGGCGTTAGTAAACATGAGAGATAGGACGGTGCTAAATTATGGAGGCATTTGAACACAAGGAGAGCGATCTTAATAATCCTATAATACCACCTATCCTCTCGGCCCACTATAGATCAACACCAGAATTATATGACCCGCCAGGTTGGATTTTGTTCTTTTCATTTTGGCGCCAATTTAACAACATACTTTGGGACATTCCATCAAAAAATAACACTCTCACCGTAAAACTTTAAATCTATATGGCACTTGGTAGGGAAATTCGCATACGATAAAGTTCATTCATGATTAGTATTCGTAGTAAGCAATAGTCAAGATTCATTATGAAATAATACACGAGATCATTCTGTCAAAAGAAGCCTTCAGCAATGGTTGCACGGATGTGTGATCTGTCACTAACAGCATGTAACGTGTTTTGCCTCGTTAATTGTATTTCGGCCATGAATTTCCTCTGTTTTGTGAACACCACTGCAGCGGAAAAATTGCGTGACTTCACCATTATTAAAAATGATCAATTCACCAGTAGAAGCTTGTGTTTGGGTTCCTATCATCCAGAGGCACGTGGTTGAGCATGTCCTGTGGTTTACAATCGCAGGCTACTTGGAAAAGTTGTTTACAGTCTGCCAAAAGAGTTCTTTGTCTATTTTCCAATTACAATTATTAATTCTTTTTTACCAGTCTATCGCGCTATCGCGGAGTAGATTAATTAAACTGTGCCTCTGAGCTTCAACGGGTTTGTTTTTATACAAATTCACACAGCATGTACCAGCAAAAAAATTGCCTTTTGCAATGTCGGCCTACTTTTGAGACTCGTCCTGTTCGTTTAAGGAATTTTCATCAGAAAAATTCCAAGTTTGTCTTAAGAGAAGTGGTTTTACTTATTTGAAGGTTTATGCACGTTCGTTCGAATTAATGAAATATTTCATAGTTTGAATGTTTCGTATCCCTACTGCATGGTTAAGAAGTTGCGGGAAATGTTTATATGGAATAAAAAAATGGCTTTTGAACGGCTTTATCATAAACAGACATAAACACAACTATGACAAAATATTGAGACTAAATTTTACACAATCAGACAATTTTGAATCTGAAATATTCCGTAAATTGTTTTGAAGCCTCATCCTGAAGATCATCAGGTTAAATGAAATAAAAACCATATGTACAACAATATTCATTTTACATCATAAAACAAAAATCAAGTAAGGAAATAATAACTGTTATTTTTATTCAATAATGTTAGATTAAATAATTAACATAATTTAAGGAATTCAAAATTGTCTAAAGCCGGTCACCCATTTATCCGTAAAATTGTTGCGTGAAAATCGATTATATAGCGAATGAATAAGGGGCTATCCATTCATCCGTTTGATGTCATTGTCAGTAATTTAACGTTATTCGTTATTTCTCAGTGACACACCTTCGAACACGGCTCACGCTTCACGGGTAAATGGATTCCCAGGTTGATGGTTGGATTTTGACTATATTTTCACGTGCACGGATTTAGAGTGTTTCTCATAATAATCTCGAAATATAACAAAATATACAAACTCAAATAAACCTATTCTCTTCTTCCAAAATCGGAAAAGTCGCTCGCATGAACCTCCTCACAGAATATTAATAGCGCTGCGCAGACGATCTGTTTTTTTATTTGTCCACGTTCCCTGTCACCCACGGTCTTGTTTGCCTGAGTTCGACATAGTGGCCTTATATTTAATGTCGTTTACAATGGACAATAAATCGGATAAGCCAGTTTGTACATTCAAATCATCTCAACCAAGACTAACTAGTTGATCACACTTCATGTTTGTCTAACATCCGGGTATTTTATGACGTCAATGATGCGCAGCGCTATTGACAAGAAACGACGGACTACCTAGTTCTGTGCAGACGCCGTGTCGGATTGCAGGTGCAAGGATTACCTCTTAATCACCATAGCAAATTACTTATTGATAAAAGCCGACACTAATAACACAAATATGCGCTTATCTCTATAGTTATTCGATGCCGAAAGGGACGGTATTTATCCGGAAACTTTTTAGATAGAAAATAATGACGATTCGATTCTTCAGATTCTTTATCGACCTATCCCCAAGCGTCGATGATGTTTGATAACGTTGCAAATCCAACTTGAAACGGCTCAACGCCTTTAACATAGTTTTAATTAGTGACTTTATAAAAATAGGAAGAAAACGATCGTGTACTCTCTTGGTGCAAATCACAAAACACAAAAGGTGTTTGCGATAATTTCTAAGCAGACTTCATTCTCCGGGGTAAAAGATATGGAAAATTTGAATGGCTCTTTCTTATTCTTATTCCGAATGTAGGGATTTCGATTTTGATCACTTTGAAAATTTACCTCTGTAGCCATGTCCTTATGTGTTTTATCTTAACGCCCATTTAACCGTTGTTAGACTTGTATATTCGTCATTGCGTTATGTAGAGCCTACTGAGTTTTTTGGCACCAGTTCTCACTAGGATTTAGCATATCAGAATTAGATGGGTAAGTTGAAGCAAATCTAATTCAACTTCAATCGCTGCATTTTCGAGCACCATCGGCCGAGTCAGGTTATCGGAAAATTACGACTGGTTACCCACGAAAACGTGTTGCAATGAGGCCTTGAAATTAACGACTTCGTGTTAACAGGTGGCTTACGCACCAATGGTTCCCACCAATGATTTTTGTTGTGACAGGCTCGTCGAACATCATTGTCAGTGTGATAAAAATGACACTAGGCTACATTCTTCGCTTTCATTTGGCGAAAAAAATCCAATTATTTTCGCGTATGAAATGTTTAAGGATAAATAAGGTTGTGTATTGAAGCGAATCTTTTATGAAACCATAATTTTCCTAGAATAGATTAAAGAATGCGTCGAAAACGAGATCAAAAGGCGATTAAAGCCTGCCGATGTCGAAGTAGAAAATTTCATTCACATTGCATTTTTACCGTTATTGCAAATAGATGTTTCTTGTGAATGTCACACTTTTAAAAAATCAAATTCAACGAAAAGCCCCATTATGATTATAGATTAATCCTTACAATCTTAACCAATTTTTTCTGCACGAACAATAAGTAGGCCCTACACATAAGATAATATTTGTCTCAACTATTTCCTTAGGGTCCTGGCTGTCCTCCCGTAACTACGTTATTGATTCGTCCTACAATATGGTCATTACTGCATCATTCGAATTTTTCAATAGATTTCATTCCTCCCTAAAAGTGCTGAGCAGTTATTCAATAACGCCGGCTGTGGTAGAAAAAAAATTCAGCAAAACATCATCTATCATACGGAGCATTAGAAGGGACATAAAGAATTAATTCTATTATCGTGGACCCCGAAAATGATATCTATAATTTTGCTAATTTTTATCACGAACACCATGTTATAGTTATAATAGTTATAGTTATCGTGGAATCCGTGATGTGATAAATTACAGTCCACGATATTTATCCCAAGGTTCGTGATAACTAACCCAAGGTCTGTGATATATTCCGTGGGGTCCATGATATCTATATTGGATCCGAGGTAAAAATTAGGAAAAAAATAAATTCGGGGTCCATGAAAAACATGTTTTTGTAATTTTCTGAGGCTCCGTAATTGTTATACAAAAAATATATGGATAATCTAAGTTATTTGATTTTGATTGGATATAGAAAGATATGAGATATATGGAATATGAATTGAAACACCTGCAAATAGAAATGAATTTGATTGTTATAAATGATAAGGATTACCAACACACAACCGAGAATGGATATTTGCAATTAATGAACATAGGATCTACATCGCGCGAAGTCTTAATCTATATGCCGAAACCTATTGGGTTCTCGTCAAATTAAGCGCAACGTCTTGGAAAAGTACGATACAAGGCAGTGGATTAAATCTTCGTGAGTGATTGACATTGTTCGCTGTTTACAAGATCCTACCGGAGCACAACTTTTACCTACATTTCCTCGAAGTCAATTTGATTGGATTTAATGTGGTCAGTTATCTCTTTTCGAAAACACCTCATGCTGGTTGTAACTGCTACTGCGAAGGCCAAGTCCTGCAGTGCATTAAACGCAGTTGGTAGACACAATTAGCTGTCACTGGTAAGGTAATTGCATGCTTTCGTTGTCACTGTACAAAGATTGATGCAAGAGCTCCGCACCGCTAAGTAGATAAAACCCTACTTATAGAAATCTCTACGGTTTTGAAAAGGACACTTTTCGGATTCACAGCTTGTGCCGACTGTCTTGAAGACGGGTCACGAGCATCAGTATTCAGAATAACAGCATTCATTTGCACGAGAACGCCATAAATCAGGAATCGACACCAATGTCTGTTGTTCGTGTTGTTCGGTAAATAGCATGACTTCGACAAAGAAAGTAGGATAAACGTGTAGTCTGGAGGAAAATGATAGAACAAGAAAACTAACTTTAAAGTATCTGGTCGACGCCTTCAAAAATGTCAATTATTTTGGTTAACATAAAGTACGGAATAGGTCGTAATATTTTTTTGAGTTATTCAGTAGTAACTTGTTCCAAAATTATCGCAATTCGATAACTGTTCAAGAAGTGCTTTCTATCGGAGTTAAAGGGGGATCATAGTAAAAGTTTCGAATAACGACTATCGGTCATAGGATAATGGGTGACTGCGCCCGGATTGCCGATCACGACTTGGAACTAGTACCGATTAGGCGGTCACGGCCGATTTCGTCATCGCTTTTCGTACGATTGAATTATTTTTCCAAAACATTTAGATATCAAATCAACACGTTGTAATATTCAAAAGATATATAGAAATCAACCAATACAAATTAATTGCAATTTAGGATTTTTTGCTGCATTTTATTGATATACATTTATTGGTGACGTACTGCACACAGACAGTCACACACGATAACGAATAACGCTTACTAGGTATCATTGTACACGCTTTTTACTGCGTCAAAACATTGATAGCTGCGCGCGAAACTGTCTTCTAACTTTCTTAAACTCAGTTTGAAATTATCAGTATTCAAAATCTCGAGCAATAGGGCGAAGATATCAATCTGATTTAGAAATGTTTGCTCTTCTGGCTCCCCTACTAACCATGTATGCAGGCTCCATCTCTGCATACCAAGGGTCAAGACAAAAGTAATTAACTTCATCCAGATGTCAACTTTCTTTTCGAGGAAGTGTTTTTACGAATATCAGACGGTCATTCACGCGAGTGATGATACGGTCATTTGCTTAGCTCTAGATTTCTCTCATTTATCAGTTCTTTCTTTATAACCGGTACAATAAAAGTTAGAGATATTAGGTTCCGCAAGGCGCACGTACACGCTTACCTTCATAAACCATCTGAGAAAAACAGGATGATTGATGCTGGTGCAAGGTTTATTATTTCCACCGATAAACGTCTTCCATTTTGAACTAAACAACTCTGTGCCGGCGAGAAAAGCGAACCAGATATGACATTTGTCCAACACTAATCAATTCGATTTTTTTTCTTGGAAAAAATGAGAGTCATTCGCATATTGCACACTAAGAATTGAGATATATGGTAAAAACAAATTCCTAATACGTGGACCGATGTGAAAGGCTTATGGTGATTTCTAAATGACAAGGTAGAAAGTAGAATAGTTGAAATATCGATCGATGATAATTTTTGTGGAGCATCTATTTGTCACACAGAGGTGTGTGGTCAAAAGAATTTGGTATCGATGTGGCTAAACTACGTGAGCGTGAGAAGCCGGGATTTTCCGTAGCGTGATCTTTCGATTCCGTAGCCTAAGCATGTTATTTTAGGTAAATTCTTACGGTCGGTTAGGTAAATATATAACAAGAAAACTAACTTAAAAGATTATTGACGCTTTAGACATGTAATAAAATGTCGTTGATTTTTCTATGATATGCAAATCGGCACCACCAGTTGATTTTCTAATTTTTCATGTCATTTTCTATTAAAGTAAACCTGGTCGTCACTCTTGGGACCAAGAACTTTTGTGACGATGACATTTTCCCGACGTATTTTTCTTACGAAATGAAATAACGTCGTGGAAAAAGGGACCCAGTTTTTGCGAAGACTTCGACGCTTTGACGACTGAGGTGTGGTTTACTGTAATCAGAATATGAGTCCATTTGTAAGCCTTTGGTCGATGCTCAGTGTTGGTCGGCTAATTGCAATTCAAATACTATACGCCATCAAGCAATGTGGGTAATTTCTCAAAGTTCTTATTCATTACTTACGATAATAACTTAAATTCCAGTCTTTTATGAATGCATAAAATCCAAAATAATTGCCATTATACAAAATGAAATATATATTAGACAATGTTAGAATTTATAATGATGACGTTAATGAACATTCATAGCCTCGGGCTGGTTACATATTACGCTTTAAAGGTATATATAAGATATATTCTAAATATTAGTGTCGCCATCTGGTATCCTGATGATCAATCCAACCTATTCTTATGATTTAGACATGTATTTTTGTTTAACTGAAATTCCATACCGGAGGCCTGTTGGTATATCAGGTAACCCGAATAATTCCAAACGCTGTTACTGTTCTTGTAGTGGCGTGCAGCAAAATGAAGTTATTTCGCACCACAACAATCAGCGGTCAGATTTTGGACTTGGGGAGGCAGGAAAGATTTTATTAGCGTCAAAAATTAACTTCTCCCGTACGCGACCATCTCGTCACCTGACACCTGCAGTCACTTGATTTTATTAGATTCACTCGTAACGAGAAAAAATATTTTCTTCTCAGGTTACTTTTGACGTGCAAACAATGTCGGTACAGCATTTTCTTTTTGCTTTGCTTGGTCCAGCGTTTTTGATGCGAAGTGGCACTAGGCAAGATAAAACGTGGTATCCCAGTCTGTTTTCTTTTTCAGTTAACGCTACGTGACCATAAAAGAATATAAACCATAAAATATTTCCCTTTGAAACATTTTACCATTTAGGGCGTCTCCACCCAACTTGGAATCACTTGTTGATACCGCACTACGGTATCCACTGTTGACCACTTGAAGTAGGACGTTATTCAAAACCACGACACAAAATATTATCATACAGCTTGAATCAAAGTATAAAACTGATATGGCTGCATTTGCTCTTACATCGGAAGATGAATAAAGCTTGTATAATTTGGATTTGACTCAAGTTATACTCGGGCATTTTAAAGATCATTTCCTTTGTATAGGACGCATTTCACTACCCTGGTTTAATTACATTGCTGTAAGACATTTCTGAGACGACAAACGAGATATTGTAAATAGCTGGCCTTCCGCTGAACGACATCATAGCCGTTTAGCGATTTGAAGATAAAGGGAAGAACTAGAAATTTATTGAGAATTCTATCGTGTTCAAAGTCTAATCGATATTGCCAAAGAAAGCTTTGTAAATCCGTAACTCGAAGCAGAGAAAATGTACATTAACTGAGGAATTTCCAAAATATCTATGTACGTAAAACGTAATTAATGTGGGAAATCATTTAAACATTTATTTACGGAAGCGTCTTGGGGACATTACTGAGAATTTTTTTTTTTCAAATTTACTACGTGTTATTAACTCGTAGTAAAATCATTTAGCAATTGAAAGTATTTTTTTTTTACATCTAGCAATTAAAATTATGATTTTCCGAATTTACTACGTGTTACTAACTCGTAGTAAAATCATTTAGCAATTAAAATTTGGGATTTTGAAATTGTTTTCCAAAGAAGAGGTCCAGAAATTTTGAAGGAGAATTTACTAGCGTTAGTTTTAAAACAAGGTACTCGTAAAAGTACTGAGAATCTGGTATTTCTATTATGAAGCTGATAATTGAATTGCAAATAGTTATATACGCTTCCGTATATATTAGATATATTTCTTTTGTATTATATTGTTTCATTATTGCATTGTATCATTGTACATGAATAAACACAGTAAACCTCGCTCAACTCAGACAAAGTGGAAAATACGAGATAAAACCACTCTGAAACGTGGATAAATAGAATAAAGTAAAAATCCCACACTATAGATGATGGTCTCTAGATAGATTTCGAAACGTCGTGTCTCATTAGGATTTTTAAATTCTGATTAATATTTACTTTGCATTCGATTTCAATTTCATATATTGTGGGATTTTTACTTTAAAGTGGAAAATGTTGTCCGAGTTGGGTGAAGTGCGAGTTAAGTGTGACTTTCAGCATTGAAATGAATAGAAACTCAGAAAATAGAAATATGCCGGTTTTCGTCTGATTAAGATAGAGGTCGTAGTTGGCCATTTCCGAGTAGGCGAGGTTAAATTTATTGAAATATAAGGAAACAAATAATTGTAACAAAAATTGCAAAGCAGCGATAACGAGTTTTTGCTACCGCTGTGCTTGACGTACGAGGTAAAAAAAAACTTTCCATAATTGAACACGTGAACACAATATTTTGCAAGTAGAGCGCCTTAACCCACACAACTATGGCGTGGACATCTTGTCAAATAGAAAAATCATTTTTGACGCGTCAAAATATATTTTTTTCGTTCTTTGAAACAATTTCATTTGCATGAAACAACCTTTCCTTTCTTTATAACACTCAAACAATGTCGTGGATATTCTGTCAAAATACAGTTATCATTTTTGACCTGTCAAAATAGATCGGCTCTAATATGTGCGTGAGGCCATCAATTGATTCGTTGCTACCAGATTTCCAATTTCCGTACGTTTGTCATTACAATAAACATAAACTTTCAAACTCTGTAAATGAAACGTATATTGTCATCTCTCTTCATCTAAAATGCAATCACCACTGGATCGATCATCCGAGCTTTTAGGAAATGAAAGTGTATGCTTAAAAACGACAGGGGATGAAATCTTGCAACCACTGGTATGAAAAGAATCCCATTTTTACGAAGTGATTTGAATTGATCAGATGTGAAGCGTAAGGATTTGGTAGCCATGAATCTACTAATCTGAATTCAGCGATTGTCTCGACCTGTATTTTGATAATGTCCACGATACCGTTTCAGTGAAAACGAAAGGTTGATTCAAGGAAATGAAATTGTTTCAAAGAACGATAAGATCAATTTTGACGCGTCACATGAAATATGTATTTCGACAGAATATCCGCGAAACTTACCTCAGTTTTGACAGAATACCCACGACGTGTTTTGAGGCGTCAAATCACTCGGTCAAAAAGTGTTACAAAGAAACGAAAAGTTGTTTCAAAGAAAAAAACATTGTTTCAAAGAATGCAAAATAGGATCTATTTTGACACGTCAAAAATGATGTTTCTATTTTGACAGGATATCCACGCCCATACACAACCACGTCGACGTTGAATGCTATCTTACGTATAGAATAGTATACCTGATTCCGAGTGCGTGATATATTGATTACTGAGCTAAATAGGTACCTTAAAGAGCTACGGTATGTGACGTTTGTAAATATAGGAGAAGGATGTCAGGGCAATGAGACGGAAAGTGGACACAGCAATGTGCCGCACTGGCATATTATATCTCCCGACGATTGGGGGACGGATCTATGTTTTTTGGAATGCAGGGGCACAAGTTTAAATGTAAGGGCGCTCTAACAAGTCCGAGCGGCCGAAGGGATTCGCTTACGTCTGAAAAAACTTTTGAAAATCGTACAGTGGTGCAATTTCACATCATCTAGACCAAAAAGTATGCATACTTATGACTATAGACACGGACAGGTTAATTCATTAATTTTCACATTGAAAACGACAAGGGCAACTTCAAGTGAGAAGTAAGAATCCGGACCCCCGAAACTCCATATAGATCCGCCCATGGATTGATTGGCATAAAAAGTGGATAACGCTTTGGATATGCTTTTCGAAAAAGCTGGCACCGACAAATTCAAATACAGTAACCAAACAGAAACCAAATCTGCCTCAGTCAATTTTGTCGAAGAATGAATGGAAATGGTTCGGCTGTTTCTCAATAACATCGAAAGCATTTCTCGATAAACAGCACATTCAATATCTAGGTCATCGAGGGGTGCTCTTTCATGTTTTTGTATTTCAAAAGATCAATGCTATCCTTTAAACTTTAATGCATTTTTAATCGATCGTCATTTCAAAAACCGACGGCCAGACGTTTCATGTTGCAAGCACGGTGGCGCGTCAAAGGATTATTTTCAGTGAATTATCCGACGAGATGTGCTTAAAATCGTCGTTTGTCACTGCTCAGACGAGCAAAATCGTGATCGAATAATTACACTGATCTCACAAGGTGAAAAGCCTCGCCTTCGATGACAGTTGGTACATTGCCCTTCACAATCCTAGTATGTTTCCACTAATTGGCAAAAAAAGATAAACAAATCCAAAAATGGGAACAAATTCGAATCAAAGAGTGATTAGAAATATTGAACGTAATTTCAAAGCTGTACATAAAATCTCTTCCGAATGAGTCAGACGTGAACGAATGATTTTCATGGCGTCTCCAGCAATTTCTGAAGTGAGTCGAATTTGCAATCATGGAAAAATCTTTGACTTTTACCGGTGTTCCAAAATCTGCAGGAGACTCGCAGGTTTTCATAGAAGCAAGACAATTGTAATATGTTCTCCGAGTAGCTGTAGGTCGGAAATCATTTGAGAAATTCTTATTTCTATGAAAAAAGAGGAGTCATGGTTCAATAAGGAGTCTTACGTCCTACGCGACCCCCTCTGGTGACACCCACTCCATTCATGAAGCACCGCTTCATGAAATATCAAAATTACGTACACATTAGGCGGTGTAATGTGACATGATCGAAATATTTGGCATTTTTCCACAAAAATAGCGGATCGACTCCGTAATTCATCAAGATTTTTGGAGGTGAAGGACCTCCAGTCCCTTTTTTAGGCTACTTTTTCACTCACCTACCATAATATACCGCGCCCCTACCCCACCTGAAAATTCTTTGATCTGTCCGAGTCCGTCCCTGATCCATCTTCCCCATTGCCTTTTATTTTTCATTCAGATTAACGCTGGTAACTCATTCTACAACATAAAGCTCAATTTCAAATCATGAAATTGATTTCTTTTTTAAAACTCAAACACAAATTCTAATCACGTCTTGCATTTCATTTTTACCGATCACCGTAAATACATTTAGTGACGGTCGGTAGCTGCGCGCCATGTGCGACAGTTTCTTAATCAATTAACAAACTGAACAGGGATGTTCCGTCGTCATTGCTTTGCAACAGATGAAGTGACAAAACAAATACTTCCAGGAGAATTGGATTGTTTATATTCAATTCAATTCAATCACCAATATATCATCGAAGACTATTGAGTGATACAATTAACGAACATAACGGAAAAGACCATAAAAATGACGAGAAACCCCATTGCCGATTTGATTACCTCATTATTGCGA
The DNA here is from genome assembly GCA_036785005.1 of Tubulanus punctatus. NCBI lineage: Eukaryota > Metazoa > Nemertea > Palaeonemertea > Tubulaniformes > Tubulanidae > Tubulanus > Tubulanus punctatus. The sequence continues at coordinate 11,098 of JAYMFW010063325.1, read as the reverse complement.
GTGGTTTATGGCTGGCCTTGCTGTTTTCATCAAAGGCGTTCAGCTTATCGCAAATTCAGAATGTGCAATCGAGTAAAAGAGAATCGCTAAAACACGGCATCGGTGAGATGCATTATTGAAGAAAGCCAAGACAGCTAGGGTCAAGGCAGGGTCAATGGACACTGGGCATTTTATATTCGGTAGAAATACGGGGTTAATGTTTGTTTCGAGCTTTCCTGTCAATTTTAACGGGCCATCAAGCCGGATATAGTATCAATCTTGTCATTGGTTTCATCTATTCGAATTACCTTACCGACTCCCAGTGGTATCGACGTCACACCGTGTAAAAATTGTTTGGCGAGAATAACATCTGATAAATAGAAATGAACATGGTAGCGCTGAACTTGATTTACAATTTTTCTGATCACCCTTTTTGTTCTAAGGTCATCCTATTCGGTTACTTCGTCATGGATTTGACACCTTTTTTCATTTTCAGAGTCTTCGATAATGGCTCGGCAGGGTGGTGATTATTTCTATTTTCTTTTTTTTCTAAAACATTGATCTTTTGGAAAAGCGGTCCGGCAGTTAACATTTTATGTATTTAAGAAAAAATAATTTTGAAAATTTTCCTGGACTATTTTTCTAGAGGAAATGTCAATTTTAGACCTCGTTTCACAGCAGCTGAACTTGGGAATCCCTGAAAAGACAAAATGACCCCAAAACAGCGACAAATTATAGTCAGTTGCTGATTTTGGTTAAAAAGAGGCTAGTCCTTAGATTACTCGGCGATCGCCCTCAGACAACCCACCCGGCCTGTACTTATACAGTCAAAGTCTTACTAACTACTGACAAAGGTCAATTCAAATATACATCTTCTAATACGGAAGTTATCTTGTTTTGTGTTGATATCTTATAATTTCTAACACGATTCAAACAAGGGATTACAATCATTGATGATGTGATGATTTACTAACATGATAATTATCAAATCCTTTATAAACGTTGTTGAATTCTTATGTGATAATTTTCAAACTTTAACGTTGCTTGATTTTGAATTAATCTTGAATTGTGTGAATTGATTAATGTTGTAGCACGACCAGTTTACCTAATCAACGTTGGACGGGATGTTTTGTAAAATTTGATGAAACCAAGAAAGAAAATAATCTAAATCTGAACGGCTTCCGCCTCCAACAAAGCTGAGTGAAGTAAATGAATTTAATATGATTAAATGAAAGTGCCTCAAAGGAAAACGCGGTAGCTTACGTGTGTGTTCAATTTATATTTGAATCATGCTAATGGAATATTTACGTAACATTTACCTGCTTGTATCATGCTTGTGGCAAATTGATTCAAAACATACTGTTGTATTTTAGAATCAACAGAAAAATATCATTGGGTTTGTTTGGTGCAGTTGTGGGAGAAAAGACCCTTCACTCTGCAATTACTTAATTAATTGAATCTTTAAATGGAACAAATCCCACTATGAAATTCTGAAATCCTACATACTGATAATTCTATCATAATCAATACGTTTTGTCCAATGTACTGTCTGTGATCATTAGTTGAAATTAAGTTTTGAATTACATATAATCTGAAGTCACTTCAGTAGAATTAAAAGATATTTCAAAAATCTCATTATGGTATTATGTATTTGATAATTCACAGATGATTTCTACTTATAGAAATATAGTTAGTTCCAAAAAAAAACATAAGCTTGAAAAGTAAAGTTTTTTTCATTCAACATTCTGCGATTTTAAATCAATTCCAAAAGATTTACAACACTTAATTTCGATAAGTGGTTTTTTCGAACATCAACGTTCAGATTTTGAATCCGAGAGTTGATCACGGGTAGTCATCCTGGTATTTTTCAAACACATGCCTGTCTGATCGTGAAGTGCGGTAACAGCATCTATCATTAAAACTAATGCTTTTCTGTTACATCGCTTGGAATGAATTCTGTAACCTCAACAAGATTTAATGAAGGTTATCATTGTGCATCCAGATATTATCACGGGCAAACGGTTAATCATTGACAATGCGAAGGTGATGTATTGAGCCGGGCAGATGCGTTTAACATGTGATAAAACGTCCTTATAAAGATTGAAACATTTATCATCCGATACAGCATTAGAATGATAAAAGCGTTAAGTACGCCTACGAATTCGCTTATTCACCAAAGTTTGACTAGTCACGTTGAAAATAAAAACCAGATAGCATCCCACATAACTGCTGTCCAGTCAATGACTTTTCGACTTAGGGTATGAATTATTAAATTTTCAGTTCTGACCCATTCCTCCGATTCAACGTCAATTCTAACAACTTCTTGGTTGTGTACATCACTCCATAAACCCATTTTAATTCTACAATTTTCTATCCTGTTTTACTATGATGGCTGTACTTATCAGCGTCCTTGATAACCCACGTTGATTTTTAAGTTTAGATTCAGGGATTACGATTTCTATCCGGTGGTTTCGAAAACTTGCCATGCATTTCATCTAATCATCGTGTATTGAAAAAAGTTATATCCGCTTTGTTAGCCTAATGGACTTTTTACAAAAGATATATAACCACGGGGACTTTTATTTTCCAAAATTAAATCCATCAGGAATTCGACTGTGAAACGAAGATTTTTGGGCATACGTAAGGCGAGATATAATTACTCGTATCTAAGAATTCAATTATAAAAGATGTAGACGTAGACCTTAATATTCATTCCTTTCTTCCGATTGCGTTCTCACGTGAGCTATCAAATTATAACCAAAAAAACTAACATAAACGTTGTTTGACGCCTTCAAAAATGTCACTGATTTTGGTAAACATTATGTATGGAATAGATCGTAATATTTTCTTTGAGAAGTTATTCAGTAGTCATTTTGTTACAAAATTAATGCAATTTGGTAACTGGTCAAGGATTGCTTCCATCGGAGTTAAATGGGGATCTTCGTTAAAGTTTCAAACAACGTCTATCGTTCATAGTTTCGAACTCATCGCCGATCACGACTTAGTACTAGTACTGACTTGGCGGTCACGGCCGATTTCGTCAACGCTTTTCGTACGATAGAATTATTTTTCAAAAATACATTTATATATCAAATCACCACCGTTATATTTTATAGATATATAGAAATTAATAAATTCAAATTAATGGCAATTTGGGTATTTTTGCTGCATTTTATCGATACACATTTATTGATGACGTACTGCACACTGGCAGGCACAGACTCTTACTACATAACGATCTCTAGGTATAATTGTATATGATATATCATAAACGCTTTTTAGGGCCTCAAAAATCCAATAATGCAAAATTGGTTAGAATATTCTAACCAAATTTACATTGTGAGATTTGTAATAATAGATCATTTATAATATGGAAACATGGAAATTGATCAATCGAACCATACCATTTAGCACAAGCGTGAGATAGTTTGAATTGTGTCTGTTTGAGATCTTAAGAATATGCTTTACACCACCACCTGTTGTAACCAATTTACATCCCATCCATTCCAGCTGTTTCCATACATTCACGTCTGTGTCCGATTAACGGATTAATAGAAAAACTTTATGTAAGTTATGTACAGAAACGAACCAGCCCCATCAGATATACTGTATACACATACTCCCCCATGCTGCGACCTCTTAGAAAATGGAAAATGTTCACAAAAACATTCTGGTCCAAAACTTTAGATAGTCATTTGGTTTTGACACCTCGTTTCTGGCAATGATAATACACGAGGTCGACACTGTCGTAGAAATAGATAAACAATTTCTAAAATCTACTTAGGACAATAAACTATCTATTGACGCTGTCTAGAAAATGTTATTTGGTTGTTTTAAGATGACACCGTGGCATCTTGTCGATGATGAATATTGCGCTAACAGGGCGTCTGACATACAATTTTCAATGCAAATACATACGACAAATTGGCTTATAGTTCGTGACTTAATCAAAGGAATCTACTCGACTTACTGTCAACAGCAAATAAGAACAATACCCATTTTCCGATACTCATGCCCAATCGTTACTTGATCAATTCTCGTTTCTGAGCTGAATCGCGGAAGGTATATAACAGTTGTGGTACTAGCAGCCTAATTGAATGAATAACGAATAGAACAAATGTCAATCCACAAAGATGATCATCATGAGTGATGAACCAACTGCTAAAGAACTGACCTTTCTATAGTGGAAAATTTCCATCTATCATTCAATAGTCATGATTTATGGAGTTGCTTTGGGCCACTTCACATATCCCAGCATCCAGCTAGCGCAGAAACAGAAGCTGGGGGCTGCAGGATTTTATTTTTGATGGTGCGGCATATATGATGCTTTTAAAGTTTGACCACTTTTTGCACGAATATCATAGAGCCTGGAACAAATATTCAGTCTCTAAATTTTTTCCTTGTGATCTTTACATTGGTGCAAAGTACTCCAAATATGTTTTAGGTTCTATACTGAAAAGCCACAACAAATTTTTCATTACTTGCTCTTTCGCGAAGTTTTTACGCTCTCAAGATAATGTAAGTTTGCTTGAGCTTTTGAATTTGGCATTGTTTGAATTGTTTCCTTAAATCCAGTAACCAGGGCATCGAAAACATTTTTACAATTAATTTCATCATCAAATTTTCAAATACCGGAAACACCCATCGGAAGCCCTTTTTATCTTATCCTACAATCTTATGCATTTTTTATGAACACCGCTACATAGCATTAAAACAACATTTCTCCTGAGTGAAACAAATCTCTCTCCAAATGACATAACAAGGCACACATTAGTAGCACCAATAGCTACCAGCTATAAGCCGGTTTTATTAGATTTATACACCACTTGATACCCAATTAATGTCTGTTCGAGTTTCGGAATAGTTCAACATTTCAATCCCGTTCAATTAATTTCACATTAACAATCTTGGATAGCATCAGGAAATCTAATAAAAGTAAACATTTTCGACATTCGTTGAAATATGTCACTTTGATAATTCCCTTTACGGAAACCTAATGCTTATCTGAGATAACGAGAAAACTAACTTAAAAGTTGGTTGACGCCCTCAGAAAAATGTCTTTGATTATACGTGGAATAGGTCGTAATATTTTATTTTGATAAGTTATTTAGTAGTCACTTGTCACAAAATTATCGCAATTTGGTAACTGTTCAAGAAGTGCTTCCCATCGGACTTAAAAGGGGATCTTCGTAAAAGTTTCGAACAACGACTATCGTTCATAGATTCGATAATGAGTGGTTCCACCCGCATTGCCGATCACGACTTGAAAGGCGACCACGGCCGATTTCGTCATCGCTTTTCGTACGATTGAATTATTTTTCAAAAAACATATACATATCAAGTCACCACGTTGTAATTTTTCAAAAGATATATATAAAAATCAATCAATACAAATCAATGGCAATTTAGATATTTTTGCTGCATTTTGTTGATACACATTTATTGATGACATACTGCATACTGACAGTCACTCATACTATACTATATAACGCTCTCTAGGCATCATTGTATAAGATAACGCTTGTTAGGGCGAACAAATTAATGGAATATAGAAAATGTGTGTTTTAAGACGAGTTGTGGATAACGGTAACATGATCTGTTACAATTTTGACATTAAAAACCACGGGTACCACGAGTGGAAGATTTTGTTTCTCCCCGACGTTATATTTTGGCATTCTTGATATAATGATTTTATCAATTCAAACCCGCGCAGTGGGTGGACACATATTTTCGCGATGGGCTTCTTTCACTACAAATGCCATAATGCCCTTCTTGTTTGTCCCTTTGGGGTTTTCATTGGATGGAAGCTATGCACAGAGGAACCTATAAACTATAGAGCATCTACCAATTTGAATTTCCAATCCTTAGTTTCTTTACTTTTAATGGGAAGTCAGAATTGGAATTTGGAATCCTCTTTTATTATTCAAGCTGTTTCGTTGATAAATTTTCATTGTTGGAGAAATGTATGGTGGCTGATAAGGGACATCACAAAAAATGTATATAGTTGATATCTGAAGGATGGTAATTTTTTAACCTAGTTTTCGCGCCTCGCGAAAACTACGAGAAATCAACGCGAAAACTATTTCGTTGTTTTAACGTAGTTTTCACGAAAACTAAAGGTTAAAAAAATTACCATTCTTCAGATATTAACTATGTAAATTTTTTGTGAGTCTCTTATCAGCCACCATAGAAATGCCTACTAGTTAAAAGTGAAGATCAGTGTATCGATGGAAGACCAATATGAAGTCTACTTACGTACGGAAATCGACACGCCTCGAGCGACGCAAACATACACCGGCCTTATCAGGTTTATCCATCATGTGTAACAACATCCCCGTGAGGACCGCAAGTGGATTGATGACTTCTGTTCCGGCACATCATCCAGCACACCAGGTATATATAGACAAACTTATTTATTTTCGCCGGGACAGCGCCGGTATCTGATGTTGAACAGGCGGACGATGAACAATTGTTCATCGCGCGAGGTAACTAGCAATTCTCGGTCGAAAATTACGTGATGGATCGAATGATATATTGTTCGCCGGCGGAATAATCAAAGTGAAAACAACCGGTGAGAAAGGTCCGCACATCCATTAGATCTTCAGCCGCGCCAGGGTTTCTGTTATTGATATCAGATCGAGTATCGGTGTGTAAAAATGTGACCGTGGAGTTCAGAGACATATCACGGAATTTCTATTTTGTTTGTTCATTTCGTTACCCTGACAAAATAAGGGTAGGCCCCTACATTTAGAAAAATTAGCGAATCGGCTTATCGATGAAGTCAATGAATCTTAGGTCCCAATTTGTTTTTTCTCACTTTCAAGTAAATTTCTTGAAGTCGGATTTTCCATGTCAGCTATTCGGATGTCTGAGTCCCAAAATGACTAAGTTAATTGATTTTTCTAATGTCTAACTCGGATCGATATTTTCAAATCTTATATTCTCCCTTTCAAGTGCGTCGATCCACACGTATTGGATAAAATAAAATAATTACGAGCGTCCTTCATTCAATGACTTTTTTAGATATTTTATTTCTATGCAGGAGGTTAAGGCTTTGCTAAAACAGATAAGTCCGATGATTGGATGATTTTATCTGGTCCAAATTGCTCAACTTAGGCGAGTTTTACTGAGAGAAATGGTGGTCTCTCATGTTAATGATTTTCTATATGAACAAGACTACGTGCACGATACGAAGTACCTGTGAGGATTATTGTTATTTCTGTTTTTCTGGTTATAAAAGCATTTTCTTTTTCACTTTTAAAAATGTATCTCAGGTCCGATGTAATTGATAAACATGGTCTTTTTGGTTGCGAGATGAGTGACAGACGCAAACGACACCTCTCTGCAAGTGCATTGCGTGCCGCGGAACCCAGCAGAACTTGGCTAAATGTGGTTTCAGTGTTAATTCGCAGATGGTAGACAGATCGAGATTTTTGCGCACCCCTGACAACTACATAACTTGACACGTGAAATCCCGAATGACACAGAATAACGAAATACACGAGTACATCGGTTTATATGAGCATCTTGTCTTCTTTATAGACAGGCGAAGTAATACTTGGCTTATTTCTCCATGACAATTTCCATGACGCGAAATAAGAAAAAGATTGTATGTACCTAGTGGGAAATACGTATCTTAAGATTTTTTTTATAGCAACATGTCACCTTTTTGTTGAGCGACAATGTTTTGTAAACAAATTCAATGTAAACTTATTTCTCCAGAACTCTGGATACTTCATCTTTGAAAGGCGAAATTGTATCCTCTATATTTTTGGTACATTATGGCCCGGTACATCTTATCACGTAATAGTCAGGCTTGTATCATTTGCAATTGGTATTTTAACAATCGAACAGATACATGTAGGCATTGGAAAAGGGATAGATCCGAGAGCAAATCTTAAGGGTCTAACAACTAGAAAAGACCAAGGTTTCAGAAAGAATATTTGGAAAGCCATTATGCCCAGATACCATTTTAGAGACATTTCAACGTAAAATCTACCGAAAGTAATTCTCTGTCGACTCAGGCCGCCCCAGGATGTTCGATCTTCTTTCAGCGCTGCTTGATGATAGATAATTCCTCAATCCATTTCAACAACTTATCTATTTTTCACGTAATATCTTACCGTCGAATGGTACATATCAGATATCGCCCAATTAAACGAATCCACGCAGCATTTTATCGCTGCTAGACAGACATCATCAAAGAGTAATTTACACTTCAGATTACAAATTCGTAAGTCTTCTCAATCCGACTAATGATTTATAACAGATCATCATATTTCAGTTATTACTGCACTGTGTAATATCTTTCAAGATAATGATGTAATTTCTAGAATGTACATGAAATTACAGTCAGGTTCTATGTCAAACTCAATGAACCCCGTGTGTGACCATCCACAATCTTACGGCGACCTGGAAATGAACAAGTTTGCCAATGGCAAGCGTGAAGAAAACTCGGAGGAAAGGTCCCCCCCCCCAAAAAATACATTCCGCCCAGCTCTTACGACAACCTGTGAGATCATGTAACGTTTTCATGACGCAGGTGGATCGTGTCATCCGAAGGTCGTGATGAGGACGCCATCGAGTCACCGTTGCAAATGTTACCGTTTTCGCAGTTCCTTTGCCACGCATGTACTGCGTTTTAACGTTCGTGTAGATGTTGCGACGCTCGTCTCGACGTAACATCTCGATGTACGGAGTATAAGCGCAACACGCCTGGCAAAGGTGCTGCGAAAACAGTTACATTTTCAACGGTGACTTGACGGCAATACAATACAATATATATTTATTTCCTATTTTGTTTATACCGCGTACACGGTAAGACGTCACAGGTAAAATGTATAGGAAATTCTCTGAATGGAAACCAATGACAGATAATTATGTTTCTATCATTCAAACTATTCCTTTTCTATAGTCTATGTTTCCACTAAATCAATTGGTAGTTCCATTAAATTAAATTAGAGATTTGTTATTCAAATCAATCAAAGGTAAATTAAAGACTTGTTTACAAGTCGTCCCACATTCTATAACACGATTAAAGCGCCAGGTTCCAGTTTTCAGGTAATAACTTTTTTAAACATCAACAGTTTAAAATGAAGGTAGGGAAAATGTTAACTTATCCAGAAAACGACTGCCGGTATAGACCTAATGTGCATGCTGAACCTACATATTTCGATTTTAGAACATATTGTCACATAAAGTTAGTTTGAATCTGGACATTTCTTCAAATATGTTTGTGACATTTTTTCCTACTTTAATAAACTATAACATATTTACCTGTGACACTTTTACTGTGTGACAATTTTCTCTGTGACATTATTGCCTACATTCGTCCAGTAATACTCGTTTGTAAATATATAGAAATTGCTACTGGTCTACGCAATGGCAACGCCATAACGGTATAAATGAATTATTTTTTGTATTCTATGTGTCTTGTAAGCCTATATAGGCTGGCTTTTATATCATAAGATGACACTTAAATAAACTAATATATATAACAAGCAAAGTTGACAATATTTGAATAGGGCTACCACAGCTGCCATTTTTAAGTGCCTATAAATAACGGTGTGATTCAGCGAAGGTACATAGACATTCGGTATCGTGATTGAAGAATAGTTCAACGATCTACTGAGAAGATTAGAAAGCTAGTTATTTGTAGGTAAAAATTGGCATTATTTGCCGATGATTGTGATCGATCCTAATTCGAGACAGTAGACTAATTGGACTGCGTATCGTTTTCAAAACTTTTCTATGCAGGTAATCAACCATTTTTCACTTGTGCCGCTCTGTTAATTGAAATGTCATAAACTCCGTAAATTGTCACGTGATTTTGGGTAATATTCGTTCCGCTTCCGGTATCACTAGAGAAAATCAGGCGAAACTATTTCGAATCGCCGGATGTCAATTACTAGATTATCAGTTTTCTTTGATTTTACCAAACGTCAAATGTCAAACCTCAGAAACGCATTTTTGATTTCTAAAAACCACACCCTCGTTCTTGAGTTCGGAAAGTCTAATTCAAAAAGTCAGTTGAACGATTAACTGCATTACAGTTAAAATAGAATGTTTGAAACCTCGAGGCGAATTTGAATTCATAAAAAATGTTTAAGGTCATTTAGGTCATTTAGGACGTAAAATGTTAATCTACTTAACGCGATGCATCTATGATATCTAAGGGTTTTATCTCTATGAAATAGACCTCGGTGAAACATATAAGAAAAAAATATAGTTGAATTTAATTTATAGCATTTATTTAATGTGGATAGAACGCTGCTGCGTAATCGTTTTATTTTACATCCCCAGCCGTTTTCCATGAGATTTTTCTTTTAAGAAACTTTCCATCACTTTCCCGAATGAAGCAGCGCTTGGGGAGCTGGACATTGATGAAAGTGTCGGTGAAGTTTTGATTGTGCGTGCACGGTTCGTTTGACAGGTTCATTTTACATTTGACGACTGATCATGGGATCGAAAATGAAAAACGGTCGTAGGATTAGACGAAACGGCGTCCAGCTGTAACCGCGGCAGTAGATAGCAATCTATTACACCAATTGGCGGTTAACGACGCGTATTAAATAATTTCATATGGAATTTCCCATTAGGTTTGGTGTTAAATCCCGAAGGACATCGCTTAAACAGCCGGTTTTCAACACGATATATATCACCAAACAACTCCACCTACGGAATAAAGTCAATTTCGGGGTAATTCCCGTTGGTTCATAACAGACGCTGTTATGAACATATATGTCTTTATTGTTTGATCAAGTAAACTTGTCATATATTCTTGTTAAAGTGTCATTTATTATCATGTTTTTGAGGTGCATATACCGAGTAAATTTGATATATTTTACAGCGAGAACTAATCTGACTGGTGATAGTCTCATTTTTCCGATGTTAAATTTCCCAAGCGGGAAATGTCGTATAAGCAAACTCGCAATAAATGACATGTGCATGGTTTTCTTGCGAGTTGTGGGTCATTTCAATGCGGGGTGATAACAAAACCAGAATACATACCCACTCAGGGGCGGATCCAAGGGGGGGTGCAGGGGGTGCCCACCCCCCTAAAATTTTCAAGTGCCCCTAAGAATCTGATACAAAAATTTTTCAAAATGCATTTTTTCAT
>JAYMFW010063214.1:0-10874 GCA_036785005.1 Tubulanus punctatus | reverse complement strand
CCCCTGTTTGACCTTTGTTGACCCCTACCGGAAATGCCTGACATTTTCAAGGGGGCAGCCCAAGTCAAAAATGTTCGATATTCATCAGGGAACACAAAAACACTTTGAAACCTTTGTTCCTAGAGTTTGGTCACGGGACCTACAGGCTGGTCTCCTACTAATTATATCTGTACCTCTAGCACATATTTTCAATCTATGTTTTTCTGATGGAACTTTTCCAGATGAGCTTAAGATATCTCAAATTTTTCCATTAAACAAATCAGGTGATAAACAATATGTAAGTAATTATCATCCTATTTCCATACTTCCATGTATATCAAAAATTCTAGAAAAACTTGTTTATACCCGCTTTGTAAAATTCCTCAATTTACATGATATATTAAATTGTTCTCAATTTGTTGGATTTAGAGAGGGTTATTCAACAGCTATGGCAATCAGTATAATAACATCTACTATAATTGATAACCTAGACAATAATAAACATTCAATTGGAATTCATTTGGACCTTTCCCGTGCTTTTGATACTTTAGATCATAGAATTCTCCTTTCAAAATCAAATTATTATGGTATTCGAGGTATCGTCTTAAAATTTTTTCCAGCTATTTAGATAACCGATATCAAGTTGTGAAATTTAAAAATTCAATCTCACATTTACAACAATTAACATGTGGAGTCCCACAAGGGTAGATTTTAGGGCCAATTCTTTTTCTTTTGTATATTAATGACTGTGCTAACAGTTCAAAATTATTTCAATTTATCATGTTTGCAGACGACACTAATACATTTCTATCACATAAAGATATAGTACATCCTCATCGTGTTAATGATTCTTTATATGATGAGTTTAATGCTGATGTATACAATTCAAATGTACATAGGTTGACTAGTGGTTTGAATTCTGTAAGTCTTGATCATAATACAGGAAGGTTCAGTAATGCAAGTAACAACCGTGCACCTAACAGAAACCAGGAAAGTCTTGTAAAGTTTAATAGATTACAGATACCCACATTCAGTGGTAACCGAGCCGAATGGGCTGAATTTAAGAATCTTTGGCTGACTGTTGTAGAACCCAGCATTCAAAATAGGAATGTTTTAGAAATGGAGTTAAAGAAATCTTGTAAAGGTGGTGAAGCCATAAGAAGAGCGGACACTGTAGAAATAACAACGGATGACGTCACAGGGGCGATTGATGCAGCAATCAGTACCATGCACAAGCTGAAATCTGTCAAGGACGAAGATTACCGTTCATTAGTGAACTTAATTGACATGGTTGAATCTTGTTATAATCAATTAACCGAGTTAGGCCAAGTATCGTGCCTAACCATCCGTGATGTCGATTGTGTTGTTGACTGTTTGCCTGGGATGATGAAGTTAGAATGGACAAAACTGATGTTCATTCTTCCTGGTGAACAGAAAAATCATCCATTTCCCTTCTTTGTTGAGTTCCTGAGAAAAGAGAGATCTTCAGTGTCTAGATTGGCAGATAGACAGCAACCAGCAAAGTTCATGAGTAAAAGTGTGCAGCGTACATGTGGTGCCCATACTGGAACTACGAAGACTAAATTTCCATCCTACGTGATACATCTTGATGCTAAGCACAAGACCGCTGATTGTAAAGTTTTCAAAGAGTTGCAGAATGAAGAAATGAAGGATAAACTCAGACAGGCTAAAGCTTGTTTCTGATGTTTTGATGATCATTTACGTTCAAAATGTAAAGTGAAAAGTCCTTGCTCTATTTGTAACAAAATGGGTCATCATGAGTTCTTGTGTTATGGTAAACAAGCTGCCGAAAAACCACCTGAATGTAACTTTAAATCTGAAGCCGGATCGAATCATGCAGGTCAGCCTCCTGATGGTGTGAAGAAGTCTGAGACTAACGTCGGTTGTACATCTGGTAGACCAGTATCCTTATATGCTATTATGTAATACCCGGTTATGAACTCTAATAAGACTGTCAGTATATTCTGCGATGATGGATCTGATACTACTTATATAACTCATCAAGCAGCAAAACGGTTGAATTTGAAACGTGGTCCAAAGGTTTCTCTGACATTGACCACTCTAGGAAAAGTAGAAAGCACATATGATACTTGTGAATATAGGATACCTTTTAGTACAGTCTCTGGAAAAAAGGTAATTGTTGTAGCATATGGGCATCATGATATAACTGGACCAGTTTCACGGTTAAATGAAGATGTTCTGCAGAATCTATTCCCTGATTTTGATGTTTACAAGTTACAGAGAAAGTCTGCTAAAGTTGATCTGCTGCTAGGTGCAGATTACTTTTGGTTACATCCTAAATCGGAGAGCTGGCGAGCATCTCAGTATTATGTCTGGTGAATTGGGTGTCTGTGTACAAGGATGTCATCCTGACTTAACAGAAGAAACTAAAGTCAATCTTGGTTTAGGACGAGTGGTTCATACCATACAGATATAGAGTCACACTGTATTAAGTAAAATATCGCATCCAGAATTTGATAATCCTGTGGTGAAAAGCAACAACACTGCTGTTACCATGTTGAACAAAACTGAGGTTAAACGATTCAGAGACTTCATTGATGGTGAGGAATTAGCTACTGAGATACGTCCTCTCTGTGGAGGGTGTCGCTGTTCTAAATGTCCTGTTACTGGTCATACTTACTCTTTCCAGGAAGAGCAAGAGCTGAATATGATACGAGACAACTTGGAATATGATGAAGACAAGCAGTCGTGGGTAACTAGCTATCAGTGGTTGGCTGATCCAGCCACTCTTCCTGACAACTAGAGTACTGCAATGTCTACACTGAAGTCAACTGAACGTACTCTACTTAAAGATCCTGTCTGGAAAGAACAGCATTCCTGCCAAATCAGTGATATTGACAACAGAGGAGTTGCTCGCAAACTCACAGATGAAGAACTACAGAACTGGAATGGACCAGTATTTTATATAAGTCATTTAGCTGTCTGTAATGCTAAAAGTAACTCTCCTCCAGTTAGAATTGTTTTTAACCGTAGTCAATTGTCTCAAGGTGTTTCTCTGAACCAGATGTTAGCAAAAGGTCCTGATGGATATCTAAATAACATGATTGGTTTGCTGTTAAGATTTAGAGAAGAACCTATAGCCTTGGTTGGTGATATAAAGAAAATGTTCAACCAGAAAGCCTGATATTTACGTCATGGAAAGAGTAAATATGGGAGATAAACCGGCGCCAGCTATCAGCGCTGAAGCACTTTACAAAACGGCAGAAAAATTTGAGCATGAATCTCCTGCAGCTGCTGTTATGTTGAAGACCTCAACATATGTTGATGATCTAATTGACTCTGTAGCGGGTAAATCGAAGGCCCTGTGTCTGGCCAAAGATGTGGAGACTATGTTGGGGAAAGGTGGTTTTAAAGTGAAATGTTGGCAGTTTTCAGGGGAAAAGTCCACTAGAACTGGATCTCAACTGGATGATGAGAAGAATTCTGATAAACTGTCATCAAATGAGGTATCGTTGTTGAAGAAAACAGATGAAGAAAGTACTAGAGTTCTTGGTGTTAGTTGGAACTCAGAAAAAGATGTCATTACCTTTGAGGTAAACCTGAATTTCTCAAAGAAGAAAAATGGGACTCGTACTGGTCCAGATCTGAAGCTTGAAGATTTACCAGCTATGATACCTGATGTCCTGGCTTGCAGAATGGTATTGGAGCAAGTGATGTCCCAGTACGATCCTTTTGGATATTCTATGTCCATTCACCCTAAAGGCGAAAGTATATCTTAGAGAAACCTGGGCCTTAAAACTAGGTTGGGACGACCCCTTACCTACAGATCTACAGAAGATTTGGGTGGGGTATTTTCGTCAGATGTTTGAGCTCAAGAAAATGGAGCTTCCAAGAATGTTACACCCCCCTGACTCTGATGGTGATCCAGATTTGATAATTCTATCTGATGGTAGTGATGTCGCATATGGCTTTGTAGCATATATCAGATGGCGTTTGAAAGATGGTAGCTATTGGTCTCGATTTATAATGGCTAAAAACAGAATCTCTCCGTTAACCAAGAAATCTACTCCGCAGATGGAGGTGTTAGGATTGGTGAAATCCAATCTGCAACTGGTGGTGATATGAGTTGCTGGTTTTGGATCCCTGGAATAAAGAACATTGGTGATTGGTCCACCCGCGTGAAAAATCCTGATGAAATTAGTCCACAGTCTCAATGGTTTTGTGGTCCTGATTTCCTGAAGTTACCGTTTGAAGAGTGGGATTTGGTTTCATACGGCGACCTCAAACCAGAACAAGTTCTACCTGGTGAAAAAAGCGTTAAAGGTTCAAAATCTCAGAAGTGTGATGGAAATACAAGATCTTCCCCGACAGTTGTCAAAGCTAAAACTGCTACTGTAAATCTTACTACTGCTGGAAAAACTCTATTCAATGAAAATTTCTGCATACGTTTTAGTTCGTTGAAAAAAGTGAAATGGACGATTGCTAGAATTTTATCTGCGATCAAGAAAAAGTCGTTCTGCGGTGGTCGAGATATCTAACCACCATAACACCAGAGCTGATACAAATTGCTGAAGATTTATTGATCAAAGAAGTACAGAGTAGCATGAAGTCTGATCTTGCTGGAACAAGATACAAGAATCTGAATCCTATTGTTGATGTAAATGGTCTCTGGTTTATCGGTAGTAGATGTTCAAGATATAAACCTCTGAGTCCGGTTGTTGATAAACCACAGAAACTGATAGATCACAAGTCTGAATTGACTCGTCTGATGATGATAGAAGATAGAAGCTCATGCCTGTGGTGGGCACAAAGGTCGTGACGCTACGCTCGCTAAGTTCAGAGAGAAATACTGGACTTCGCAGGGAAGTAAATTAGCCCAAAGTGTGAAAGATAGTTGTCAACTCTGCAAAACGAAAGATGCAAAGTTAAATTCTCAACTTATGGGTCAATTGCCCCTTGATAGACTGAAACCGGCTCCTGCTTTTAACAAAGTTACGCTTGATTTATTTGGTCCTTACTTGGCACGTGGAGAAGTCCAGAAGAGGATCAGCATGAAGATTTATGGTGTGATCTTCACTGACATGGTAATGAGAGCTGTTCACATAGAAGTTGTTGCTGGTTATAATACTGATTCGTTTTTATTGTCGTTGGCTAGGTTCACCAGCATCAGAGGTTGGCCAGAGGTTATTTATAGCGACACTGGAAGTCAGCTGGTCGGTGCTGAAATTCAATTGGCTGAAGCATGGAAACATTTAGACAGTGCTCTGGTAACACGAAAGTCCACAGAAAACGGCTGTAAGTGGATCTTTGGTCCGTCTGATTCGCCCTGGCACCAGGGTGCAGTAGAGTCACTCGTGAAAACTGCTAAAAGATGCATTAAGTTTGCAATAGGTGATCAACGTTTAAGTGTTTCTGAATACAGTACTATATTTTCCGAAGTTGCTGACACTATGAACGAAAGACCACTAGGGTTGATGCCTGCATCAGATTCTGATATCAACATTCTGACTCCTAACTGCTTTATAATAGGAAGATCATCAAGTCGGCATCTTATTGGTATTGAATACTCAAGTGGCAAACTTACTGAAAGAGTTGTACCGATTCAGGAAGTACTGAAGTCGTTCTGGAAAAAGTGGACAGAGCTGTTCGCACCTCTTCTCATGAAACAGAACAAATGGTTCAAAAGGTCAAGAAATCTAAAACCTGGTGATGTAGTTCTGGTAACCGACAGTAACATATTGCGTGGTCGATATCACTTGGGATTGGTAAAAGAAGTCTTCACTGGAACCGATGGATGTGTCCGTAAGGTGAAATTGTCGTACAAGAATTACAAAGTTGGTGAGGTCAGAAATTATTCAGGTGCACCTGACACTGTTGTTACACGTAGTTGTCAAAAACTTGCATTACTTGTTCCAGTTACTTAGTTTAGATGTTTAAGAGATGTTGGTCTTAAGTTTTATTTCTTAAGTTGAAATAAGTGGTTACCTGTCTTAGCAATATATATTTATTAACTTTTAATGTAAAAGGTCATACATTTGGTTTATAAGTTTGGGGTACATCATGGCATTCCATCTGTGGGGTACATCATGGCATTTCATCTGTGGGGTGTATTGGGAAAGCCCTTTTTAATTCCCTTTTTCGGTTTTCAATTGCCATGATGAATACCATTCTTTTCATTTTTTATAGGTGTTGGCATGTGTTTGAATGTTGTGTGTCCTTATTATCTTGCTTTGCTTTATATAACCTGCACAAATTGCACAAGGGGTTAAATTGTTAGTTTTTGTTTCCTTTGAGCTTACTATCTAATACCAAATATGCAGATGTAATTTTGGTGTGAATTCTTAATACTCATAATTTTATTTGATGAGTTTACCATTCGGCTTTGCGAAATAAAGGATGCGTTAACAGTACCCCGCGTCGTGTTTTACTGTTTCATGTCTCATTTAAACGGTTGGGCTGTACCCAATACACCTTCCTATTCTATTTCAGTTATTTATTCAATTTATGTATTTTATAACATAATGTTATCTGAAATTTGAATTTGGAAAATGAAGATTAATATATAATATATATATATACCCGGATTATAATTTTGACCCGCTCTTTACATGCATGGGGGCAGAAACTCGTTGTCGCTGCTTTGCAGCTATATTTTGTAATCTATTTACCACAAGAATTCATGTCTGCTGGGAAGACATCAATTTTTACAACAATATCAGAAAGCGTGTGATTCTGTTTCAGTAGCAGTGCGAATATCGCTCTACGCACTGACCACTACATAAGAAATTTAGTACATTTTCCACTTCAAACTAATCCCCAGTATTCATTTTTAAAGCTAGAACCCCGTAGAAACCAGATAATGACAGTCTGAAATGTTTACAATCTTCTAATCATGATTATTATGATGTTAAAATAATTCTATAGGTCACATTTTGCATATACAATCTCAAGGTGAGCATCCTGTAAGTGTGCAATGCATCATTTCACACTTCTGACCCCATACTTTTGAACTAAAGCAGCATATCTCAGCACCTATTTAAGATAACAACTAGCTTAAATTGTTGCTGGTTGCCAACATATAATTGGTGGTCTGAACAAATCTTTAGGATATTCTATAAATATCTACTAGTCGCCATTTGGGAAAATATATAAGAATGGTAGGAGTAGGCTACGGTACACCCAGTCAACATTTCAAGTCGGCTCGACGTAAAAAGTGGTCGGCAATGGTCGGAAATTAGCCAGCAGTCAGCAAAGAGTCGCCCCAGACGACGTCCCAACTTTTGAAAGTGACCAATTTTAAGATTTTCCCATTTTATCAGGTAAATGTGGTTCGTTTTTGCTTTGTCGTTGCTGATCTTCTCAAATAATGATTCATTCTATTCACTTAAGATCAGAATAATAGTTTTTCTTCAATGTTTCTGTTGTGGTCGGACTGACGTTGGATAGACCGCGATCCCCAGTCAACATTTCTCATCGGCCAGACGTCCACAAACAGTCGGCTGTCGCACCCAACATCGATCCGACCTATGTTGCCGACGGTAAAAACAATTTTCCCTTTTTCTTGTAATTTTGGTTCATTTTGATTTTCCCATTGCCTGAGGTAGATTTGAATTTGAATCTATGCAATTTATAACTACTAAAATACATTGTCTCAAATTTTTCTACATTTGCCCGAAGTCAGTCTACTACTAAACTGGGCGACGTGGGTCCAACGGCGAGATTACTTGAGTCGCCATCTATCGTACAAATCTTACACTACGAAATTTTAATTTTTGATTCAACGAATGCAAATCTAGCTCAAATTAATAATATTTAGCAACTCAGTAATATAAATAACAACTAATTTTATGACTCAAAGTAATTAAACAATTTCATTTGATAACGTTTATTCAGATGTCATGTACAATACGATTGAATAATCACTTTCACACTAAACCCTTGATTCTATTTATAAATGCTCATCCACCACTGTAGCTATGAACTGACTCTTTTCTTTGAGCGCTTTATACACTTATGCAGATGATACTGCAGTAATTGATAGTGCCATCAATTGATATTATAGTCTCAAAAGTCCTCAAATTATTAGATTATTTGATGTTAACATACAAATCATCAGTTAGTCATCACCCAAGATGGTCGGGGATTGGTCATATTGCAGTCGGCAAAGAGTCACAGTTCGACCTAAAAGGTGTAATTGCGGCCGACTGCGATTGCAGACTTTATGCCAACCAATTGTCCGACGTCTGCCCGACAAGAAATGTTGACTGGGCAGAGTCGAATACGCAACAACTCGACAAATAGGATATTTCTTTATATATTTGACATCTTTTAAAGTGAAGTTTTACTTTTATTCAACTCAGGTTTTTAAAACTTAAAACTTGGGAGAACAGGCTGAAAACTGATAATTTCTAGTCATTTTGACACCTAAGATACAGAACAAAGATGGCCACGGATCGGCCATTTTGAAAAATATGCCCTGAATTTTTTTCACAAAGGGTCTGATAATATTGATCATTGTAACAACTCTATAAAATTGAAAGCTCTTGCCATAGTAAATGAAAAAGGGACCACTAAGTGCCAAAAAACCATCAATTTGGTAACTAAGATGGCCGCCATTCCGCCATCTTGGATGCCATCGGCCTCTTCAACAATTGGGCACATCCTCGTTCTTAGGGTAACCATATTAAAAAATATTATTGTCCTACCATCAATGGTTCGTCTGTTATTGCGTTCACAAGCAATTGCACGGAAGGATAAAGGGACAGCCGAACAGACAGACTGAGGCGGATACCAAGTCCCCCGCCGGCGGCTAACGCCACGCAGAGGACAAAAATTGATGTAACACGCATTTGGTATCAAACTGATAAGAAAATATGGTCGTTTGTCTGGATTGACTGTTAAAGAGTAGTCTCAATTCAAATTGGTTGTTTTATTGCATAAAGATTTTTATATATTTCATAAAATTGATCATAAAGTAAAAATCGTTCTGATTATTTTGATTTGAAATCAGGCTTGGGGTAGCCTACTGTGTTTATGTCTTGAGGTTAAGCCCAAAAACCATTTTTAAGTGTATAAACGCATTTTTGAAGAATAATTTTATCATGGTATGGAAATAGACAGTACCAAAATTAAACTACCAAGAAATCTTAACTCATGGGTAGGAAGAGCGAAAAATACACACAAAACTCAAAACGCGATTTTCTCTAAGCAAAATGCATTACTGTGTTTTGTCTAATTCCTAGCTCTGTGTATCTGATGCTCAATCATAAGATATGATTTATTTTATGAAACAACAAACAAAAATCCTATGGATGTTCCTGGGTGTATATAGTGCAGGGCCAGGAATGAACCAGGACAAATGAGGTTATGTTGGGTTAGAATCGTCTGGTTATTTCACAGCAAGGTAACTTAGACAATAGATTTAAAAGACTGTGTAGGTCGGGGGGGACCCCCGAACCCCCGAAATTACTTAGATGAACCGGGACTTGGTGTGCCGTGACTACTACTGCTTTTCATGATTGTGAAGTCGCGTGAGTCTGTCGTTGTTGGATTTGGATAGTTTTAATCGACATCACCATTGATCAGCATCGTCAGGTTCTCGGTTAAAAGAATTATGTCGGGGGAGACCCCAAACCCCCTACTTACTTCACTTCACAAGGTAAATTACATTTGAAACACTACAGGTCGGGGGAGGCCCCCGATCCCCCCTAATTACTAGATACACCGAGACTTCGCGTGCCGCGAGTCAAACCAGGGAAGGGGGACGGGATTCGAACTCATCTCCTGGCATTGCCAGGACAACAGTTTGTCATGAACTCTCGATTGATTCAACAGTTTTTTTATTAGTCTTTTGAAACTTATTTGTCAATTCATTCATCGAATCATTCGAAAAGTCACTATTTACTAGTATATCGTATTACTAAGTACAACGCTTCAAATCAATAGCCAAAAATTCGACCGATCTCGATAAATAATTGTACTACTTCTGTTTTTCCCCTTGGCGGAAGTCAAAATTCACGAATAATAATATTCTCTAATAAGAGAAATCTTGGTTACTAAAACAAATTATCGCGCATTACCAATGGGACGTTTTCACGAACTGCTTCGCCGTTTGTTTGTCTTCTAGAAATAAGTAAGAAGAAACAAGGGAATAACAAAAGAATTTTCTGCTAAAAAGCAGAAAACTCTAATACTAAAAAATAAAAAACAAGGCAAAAGCAATAGAGTTTTCGGTTGGAAACAGAAAACTTTAATAATACTAGGGGTCCAGGGACCACATGCCCACTTGGAAGACTTAAGGGATGCAGTAAATATGATCAAAAACAAATAAATTAGAAGTTATTTGTTATTGATATTTATTGATATTAATGGCAGTTACTGATACAACCCTGTTACAGGCGAAAATAGTAAATT
The DNA here is from genome assembly GCA_036785005.1 of Tubulanus punctatus. NCBI lineage: Eukaryota > Metazoa > Nemertea > Palaeonemertea > Tubulaniformes > Tubulanidae > Tubulanus > Tubulanus punctatus. Next base: position 500 of record JAYMFW010063214.1, on the reverse strand, counting down.
TGGTCATCTGGACCTTGAGTGACCTCATTTTAGGGGACCCAATCATTGGATTGCTGGTAGCCCTTGCATAGATGGACCTACATACTAAATATGGGGACATTGGCTCAATGCATAACGAAAACCTCCTTAAAAAAACTAATGAAAATGGCCAATTTGAGGGAATTGAAGTGGGCGCTTCAAGGGTATTATCAATCTGGGGGACCCAATTCTAAATGTGCTGATAGCTCTTAGGTAGATGCACCTACATATTAAACATCAGGACAATAGCTCAATGCATGACGAAAACTTCCTCAAAAAAACTTAATGGAATGGTCAAAATAGCAAATTTGATGGAATTGAGGAGGGCACCGCAAGGGCATTATAGTCCTGGTAGACCCAATGTTTGGTGTGATGATAGCACTTGGGTAGATGGACCTACATACCAACTAGGGGTCCAGGGACCTCATGCCCACTTGGAAAACTATAGGGATGCAGTTAATATACAGAAGAGTAGTCACAAA
>JAYMFW010062992.1:0-10883 GCA_036785005.1 Tubulanus punctatus | reverse complement strand
CCCGACGGACGCACGGACGACGGACGAAAACCGAACGCAATAGCCCGCTGGGACTAAAGTCCCAAGTGGGCTAAAAATCAACTATTATTCACATCTACACAGAATTGTTTTTAAGAAAATCTAATAAAAACCATGCAATCCCCTCAGTATAAAACAGATAAGCAGTTATATAGAAATAAGATAGATGGCAATACTCTAAGCGAAAATATTTCAGAAAAATAAACATTGCGCTCCATGAAAAACTTAGAAATTTATAAGAATCTCTGCAGAGAAGCCTCATACATTTTTTTCTATAAATGCTAGAGTGAACAATAACCTATGACGAGTGACAGAAGTCAAGAGCTAATATAGGCTGTGAGGCACTATAATAGAAATCAACATGGGCCAATCAGTGGTTCACAGCAGCTAGTGAAGGGTACAGTACAACCAGCATCAGGTGCATGATATAAGATGCTTATGCAACCTGCTTTTGAAGGACCTGACCCGGCAAACATTCATGCAATGTTCCACAAGTATATATATTTGGTCATTACCTGAGTCCCACACTTAACATCTGATCAAGAATTTCTGTAACGTCTTCGAAGATTGCTGGCCCTACAGCTTTCGATAACATACTTATACACGTGAACACTGCCGAATCGACGGAAAAACTCTTCTGTTTCCTGTGTGGCATATCTTTCGCTGGTAAAGATGCCTTGATAACCTCCATAATTTTTTTCAGATGCGTAGATATATCTCTCTGGACAGCGACTGCTATCAGGCCAAACGCCTGAAACGTTCCCGCTTTTTCTAATCCTTTTCTCACTAAGCCCAGTAGGTAGGTCATTGTGTCAGATATATAGCTAAAAACAGAGAAGACTTAAATTCTAAGAATATTATTTTCATTTCTTAAAGGTTAGGTATAACAATTCATCAAGTTTGCACATTGTACAGAATGTGTTTCAATATTGTAAGTCCACAAATCTTAAGATTATTTTCTTGAAATCTTGTTTACTACTTCTATTTCTGCCATATATTTTTACTCCTTCTGGAGAGGGCTGTTACAAAATAATACTCTTGTATATGCCTCTCAGCAAATACTACTTTACTGTATGTTGTGTTATTTTCTCTGTCTCTGTGTTGAAGTGAATTATTCATTATTGTGTATCAAATCGCATATATACTTGTCACAATTTACTATGCAAAATAAAGTTATATATAGATGTGCAAGTCAAATTCCAGAATACCTTTTAACGAATATTCCAGGTTGGAATGATGCCAATCTCGGTAACACCAACAACAATGTCTGTTGAATGTATAAATTCTTAGTATTTCGATATCTCAGCACATATCTCGAAACTTTATCAAATTTCTCGATCGTCAACGTTTTACACGTTCTACTCTCGTATAGATTGTACTTCTGTTGTCTCGATAGAATCAACTGTCGATTCTGTCCTTTCTGATGGAAGTAGGCGCTACTGAAGAATGACTGGTGTTTGGCTTTCGAGTATAATTCCTACAAAACATTCAAATTACTGGTAAGTATAGTTTTAAGAATTCACAATAAGAATATCTATGGAGACAGATACACAGGAGCTGAATCACTTGTACAAAAGATATCACCCATAAAACAGAGTTAGAGAACAAAATCACAGAGCTTCAATTAGTTGAGGAATACCATGAAATTGCACTGACAAACTTATTTCTCTGAAAGCTTTAGTTGGGCAGAATGGTTTATATCGTCTCAATGGCATTCATACCGCGCAAAACAATTTTTGAGCAACAAACGCCCTTTTGAATACACACCTTGTAATGTTTTTCATGTTCATGCTGTTGTTTTGAAATTTCCTCCATTTCTTGACGAATTCTCTGAAAATACAGAAATCATCAAATAAACTACCATCAAGCCATGGTTAATTCAGAAAGGATTTATTTAATCTATAACTAAATTAGGACTAGAATTTTTTAGTCCCCTTGGGGGGGGGGGCAAGTGAGCAAGCCTTTCTGGTCATTTCTATTGAAATGATTACACGTAATTTGGATATTGTTCTATTCGTAAAAAATTTCTGAGACCCTAAGTGATCCGAATTAAGCGAGTCTGACTAATGAGTTGTAATGTAGGGCAAGTTCCTTTTTTAACTTTATACATAATCTAGTGATTTTGAGGAGATATTTTTAAAACCAGAAGATACCTCTCCTTCCATATTACTGCATCGTAATAATTCGTTCAATATCAATAGTGAACCATGAGCCCATTCATCTCTGCCTACTTTCTTTTCTCTTTGGTTTTCATCCAACGATTTCTCAGCTTCATCATAACATTGCTAAAATATAGAATGAAATAACTAAGATCTCAATGCCATACCTAAAGGGGTTCCACAATTAGGAGATTATAGATTTGGGTCACGAGGATTTCAAGGTAGGCCCTACTACTTTAACCACGGTAATATGGAACACACGTACTCATGTACGAACAAATTTTAGAAAAATAACTCTAACAAAACACACCTTGTACCATAATGGTCTTTGCGATTCTTTAGTTTCACGTTGAGCAGTGACGACTAGAGCCGCCCTCAGCGCTGCAACAGCACCCTCTCGGATTACAGCCTATAACATTAAAGCAATTCATCAGGTCAAACAGGTAACGATCTTAGAAAAAAGAAAACTCAGGCTCCTGTTTGGTGGTCATTTTTAAATGAGAATCATTTCAAAGCTGAAATATTTTCTCAATCTATTTTAGAGAGATAACGATTCTCTGAACACTTTTCGAGGACACTGTGATAATAACGATATCGGATAGCAAGGTTCGGGCTTGAAACAAATTATGTGCAATGATTGGACAGAATGGAAATGTTTATTAGATAATTCAGAGCAAGATGCATGCATAAAGTTAAGGTCACAATGTTGAAAAAAATCTGCTAATGACCAATGTCTGACCAACTATTGAGCTGGGTATCATGACCCTAAACTAATCTTCTGTGTAATTACTCAAATTATTACACCATGGACAGATAATGAAACAGCATGTTTGTCAGCTTTTTTAACAGCAGATTACCTTTGGTTGCTGTGGTAGTGGGGCAAAAACACTCATGGGTCATATAACAATTACTCACCCTTGGGTCTCTAACTGCATAGAAAATACAATCAAAGAATTGTTGAACTTGTTGGAAGAAAAATGTTGGTGTACACATTGCTAGTTCACGTAGTACTAATACCTAAAAATATGAAAAACGTGTGATATTTGAGGGAAGACAATTTTCATAACACAAATAGCTCAACGCATAATGAAAACTTCTTCAAAACCTGAAAAAAATTGTCAAATATGATGGACATGATGGATCCGGTGGATCTAATTCTTGGTGTGCCGATCTCTTGAATCCCGATAGTTTTGAGGTCTGTGCTGAGTATAAAAACTCAATCATGGAAATAACGTTATCCATGAACCCAAAAGGAAATTCCAGAGCTCTGAAGTGATCCATACAGTGGACCCTTGGTACAACGACCACTGATACAACAAAAGAATAATTTTGCATTGGATACAATGAAATATAACAGACAAATTTTCTTGTACAATCATGTATTGGGCCGATGTATAGCAAAATACTCTACGTGCTACATATAGACCGAACTTACTGCAGCATGTCTTTTCCCTTCATTTCTATCACCAGACAACCATTCAAAACACCTCTTCGCTTCATATTCTACATACTCGGAAGTGTATGTACCAGACGCCAATGCCAACCGACCGACTGCCATGGCAGCCATCTCCATGACAGCAGTATCATTCGACGGCAGTAGATTACGTAGATAGTTAGCGAATCGGCTGATACGTGTTGAACTGTTACCAACATCGACTCCTATTAAACTCACTGAAAGTAAAATGGTGAATCATCTGCGAAACCTGACTCGAAAAATCTTTATGTCGAGTTAATCGAGGTGTTTATCCATATTAATAAGTCAGCACAATCTATACCAGGTAGCAATCAATGCTTCATCTCGGATTCAAGAGGGGCAGTGTTCTCATTTCTAGAAAGTGTCACAAAATCGCGAACTGTCGAGCAAAAAAGGCCATTTGTGTTGTATAAAAGTTTTTCAGAGAGTAGAGGGGCAGGGTTAATCGGGGGCCCTCCATTTCTAGCTATGAAGCACTGAGCAATAAGCTATGAGTTTATAAAAACCTTGTTTTAACCTCAGAAATGCGATTTAAAGTAATCAGTTCCTAACTTACCAATTGCAAGTATTCCACCCTTTCTATCATTGATGTCTTGACTTGAAACCATTTCGAATATTTGATGATTCATTTCATCCATGAACGAAGTCAAATCTTCCATGGATATTTCTCGTAGTTCAGTCGACACATAGTGATTCAATTCTTTAGCCGTCCTGGCTCGAACTTCCTCGTTTCGACTTTTCAAACCACTGACGAATTGTTGCATATTCTGTGACGCCATGGTAACAACCGTGGCAGCTTAACAGAAGAACGTCCTGTATCTAACAGGTTATCTGAAATACTGGAAATATTGGATCAGTCAGGGGCAGTTCGAGTTATCTGATTTTCAGTCTTAGTTAGCAAAGGACTATTGTAACTTATTGTTGAATTGAAAATATCATCGATAACACCTCAAAAAATATTTTAATATTAGAAATTGTCAAAAAAGCCATAACCATAACCATAACTAGATTGTCAAAAAAGCCATAACCATAGCACTGCACTGGTATACAGGCTAAGGGAGCGTAGCTCGGCCTAATTGTCAACAGTTAATTCAAACCGAATAATGCGCGTTTAAGGGGGGGGGGGGTTAATGTATGACGCGTGTACACTAATGTCTTTTGAACTGTCGATTGAATGAGGTTTGAAACTATGAATCGTACCTCAGGTACGACTCGGAGACTAGTTACTAAAAGACTAGTGTGCTAAGAATATTTTAATAATCCTAATAAAAGAATTGATTTCTGTTTTTAACTCTGTTTCATCATTTACATTGACAAAAACGCCATAGGGCTATTCTATCCAGAGTAAAAAATCAACAGTTCAAGTCTCCTTTTTTGTTCATGGGGAGGGAGGGGGGTAAAATCTACACACACTGACTCACTGCTGGTTATTCTTTGAGAAATAACTGTTGACATTCTGCTACTCTCCCTGCGCATACCCAAACCCAGTAACCAAAGTTGTTTCTTGTCTTCTGTATCTATTTGTGCGAAAGCTCTCTATGGTTACATTCTAATCATAAATTCATAATATGACTGAGTTTAACTTGGGGGGTGTGAATTATTTAATTTTTTTCGTCCGAGAAAATTGAATGCATTGAAGTCACTCTCCACTGTCCAGTCGCAGGGAAATGTCACTCCATTCATTCAATTTAAATACATACTGGGTACCACTGGTTATACAGATTAACAATTATTACTGCCATAAAGGCGGATTTTTGTAAAATATTTGCGAACTTACGCCCATTAGTCGGTGTGAGACTTTATTATTTGTTAAGCGATGTAAATAGTATTTCATACTAATTATCAGACATAACAATTGTAGCAAGTAACGAGCCGGACAATTTCGATAGTCCACTTGTGAGTTTTACTCTGAAAAGTGACCTCACACGACCCGTCACGCGTCTAATAAGAGGTGGCTCCGAAAATAGCATGCACGCGGCATCCTTCTCGCGGCAGTGGCTCCCATATCGGAGCTAGGGAAATGTCCGTCTCAGGGCAGGGAGACCGTAGAATATCCAAATGGGTATACCAAATGGGGGAAATCATGTTTTTTGTCTATTTCTAAGAGTATAAATATTTCTTAAAGGGACAAATTAATGTCCCGGGGTTAATGTCACCCAAAACTTGTTGTAGGAAGTGAAAAACTATCCATATATAATGTGTCTAGTCTTCTGGAGCGTCTTTATTTTAAAGATACAGAGGTATTTTTCAATTTCATATCCAGAAACTTGTTTTCTGAGGTTCCCCCAAGCATGACCCCTTAAACACCATGTCCCTGCTGGACTATTAAAAAATAATTTGATCTTTTTTCATTACCTCTAAAAAGAGTTAATGATAAGAAATTATAGTCCGACAAGGGGATATAATGACAAACTATCACCGAAAATTATCTTTTTTCAAAAAATCAATTCACATGAAGTATTTGTGGCACTCAAAATTCTTAATTTGTCATTTGTATATAGGTGTGTTGGTTTTTCTAGAAGACACCAACTAATAAAACATTCTAGTTAGTGTATATTTTTGATTTAGTGTAGGTTTTCCTAGAAAAATGACAAGATATTTTAGTCTCAGGTTTCCTTTCATTTGTGTAGATGTGTAGGTTTTTCTAGAGCTGTGCTAAGAAAACTCCATATGTTACGTTTTTAAAGTGATTTTAGAATGCTTCTCAGACGTTGGCCCTCTAAGTTACCTGCTGAAGTTATCCCTCAGTCATTTCATGATCATTTTCACATTTTGGTAAAATAAACGTAAGAATCACATGCGCTATATCATTGTGGCATTTTTCTGTGTATCTACACAAAATATAAACGCAGTGTATTTACCCTCAAATCCTGCCATATATACAGGGGCGTATCCAGAATAAAAAAAGGACAGGTCACATAATCATAAAGGGCAAATAAGGGGATGTCGGAGGGGCACTCCCCTTCCGAAGAAGATTTTTTGAAATATTGGTTTTCTTAGATGCCAGGAAATGACCTTTACTACAGTTATCCAAAATTATGGGGTCCATTATGCCCCACCTTCCCCTAGGTAGATTTGTGCGACCAAATAATCGATGAATGGTGAATCATTGTAAGAAAACGATAGAATAGAAAAAAAACACTAGTATTTTGAACATGAAATTCGACATCATCATCACTTTAATAATGTGATATCATAGATTCACATAGAACATAGATAGTAAAATCTAAATCAGAAGCCCAATCAGAGCAATATATTATTTTCATGAAACATGAACAACGTATTGTAGACCTGACGATAAAGTAAGATTCGTAAAAGGTGCGATCGAACTACATTTCATTCATTTCAAAACTATAAAAATAACTCCGATATAGCGATGACTCGTCCACAACTTCAATAATTAGTCGTTTACTCGTTTTTTGATTCGATATTTTTCATGCATAAACGATTCCCAACGTCGGACTCCAATGAATATCGTTACACTCGTCAGTTTGCGCGGTTTGAAAGAACTCTCGACAAAAAACTTTATCAGAAACGACAGCGATGACGAGAGAATCTGATATGATTTTTGTGCTAATAATATTTGCTTCGTTGTTTTTGGTGCCGACGCATTGTGCGAATTATTTCCAGGAGGTAGGCGGAATCGTTGCCGAGTATAACGTCTAACGTGAAACATTAGCCGATGCAGCCACTGTTTGCGCTATTAATTGCCAGTCTTCATCATCGTGTTCCGGGTTTAGATACAGTCCGGGGTTATGTCGCTTGTACCCCGTGGGGATCGTGTACAATACTTTAGGAAAGATCATCAGCGGCTCGAAAATTCGCTTCTTTTACAAGGTAAATGAGATGGAAAACAATTTTCAATACAATTCTTCCTAAATTTTTATACATGTGAAATATTATTGACCGTTGGACCAACAAGTGACTTCTAATATGATGAAAAACGTGATATTTCAAATGTTGGGGTTCAATTTGTTTCATGGCTATCGCAATCTTTTATAAGTTATAAATTGTTTTCATAAGTGTCTGTATCAAAATATAAAATGTGTATCAGGATTTGCCTAAGATATACTCTTTTTGAATTATACCAACAAAAACATATTAATTTCATTCAAAAACAGACAATCACACCATATCTAAACAACTTTAAATATCAATACATTTTATAGGTTACGGGAACGTTTGCGTCCGCAACAGTCAACATATCCCGTAAAACCTTTGACGTTATTACAACGTTGTTTTGATCCTCAATAAGGATGACTATTGTAACTACCTCAGATAATACTAACCAGCAGGGCGTCGATGTTGGGGAACATATTTCATTGTCCGGTGTCAGAAATATTTTCGGTGGAAAATCTTTAGCTAGGAGGTAAAATCACGAATTTTTTCTCAAGACTCTTCAATCATTTATTTGTTGTCTCTTTCTCATTTAATTCTCGCTTTCCTCGAATGACGTCAAATATTCAATATCTATATAAATGAATTGTCCTTTTTTAAATAAAGATTATTAAATTTCATCGAGTTTGCGAATAATAAGATCTATTTCGCTCATGTTTTATCCTCATTTTTTGCAACGGAATCCTCCAAAACACTTCATTTATTTTCTAAAATCTAAACTAGGAATTATTCGGCTTTTTCAATAAATTATGGAATCTAGTGTAAGAATAGTCGGCTTTGAAAAGTGATCCTATGAGAGACTACTACCGGCTATATTTGGGCCAAACAAATTGATGCCTTGTTTCCCATAACATTTCATTCATTCAGAGATGACTTGCGGGCCTGCGCTTTCACTGTTCTTTTTATCCATGGACTAAATTACATGCCGGTGCATATTATCAATTTGAAAACCGATGGAAAATATTTCTATTTTTTATTTGCTGTATAATTGATTTGAAAGAGATGAGAAAAAATGTATCTTTTATTTAGGCCTTGGTTTACATAATATGAGATAAAACCACTCTGAAACGTGGATAAATAGAATAAAGTAAAAATCCCCCAATATATGAAATTGAAATCGATGGCAAAGTAAATATTAATCAGAATTTAAAAATTCTAATGAGAAACGATTTAGTTTACATAATTTACAACGAAATAATTTTAAATTTTCTAACTATAATTAAAATCAACTGATTTTCAGGTTGTTATGGATTCTGTCTCTATCGACAGCTACTGGAGTATTTATATACCTGGTACACGGCAGAGTTACACAGTTTTTACTAAAAGAGAAAGTTACGAATGTAAATCTAGTTGAACGAACATCAGCTGAACTACCTGCCGTAACTATCTGCAATGAAAATAGATATCCGTAAGATTTCGTTTCATATTCAATTTTATTTGAAACAAACCAATGAATTCTAACAACTGCCACACTTTAGGGGTTGTAGTTTCCCATAAGCCACAACCCCGAATCGGAAACTTACAAAACTCATTCGAAAATATGATTTAAAATTTCGTTGATAATTGATGCGCGAAAGTACGACAAAGTTACGAAAAAATCGCACCTTATCGGATTGAAATATATATGAAGAATTCAGGAAACATAACGATTTACAACATGATTTCATAATGTAGATCAACCAGGCCGCGACTTATTTATATGCGAATATGCTCATTATATGTCAGTCCATTCGAACGAACGGGGTTTTATTTCATACGAGTTCCGCAAAATCTCAGCAAACGAGGATTTTAAGTATAAACAAAGCTTTCTTATCAAAGGCCGGTGCCTAATAAAACCCTAATCAGTTGTCAAAGATGGCAATATCCATGAACCCATCCGGTAGTTCAGAGCTCCAACGGTTGCAACTGAAACTCTCCTATTTACTCTTCCAGTAAACCGATTTGGACCCTCCTTTTTGTCAGACATACATATCAATGCCTGATTTCTGGTGTCAGAATAACATTGTAGGCCTGAATTCTTGAGAAATCAATGTATTTTCTCTAAAATCTAAATCTCTGACTGATATAGAAGGATGAGTTACCCTCTGACCAAGCAAAGTAACTGTAAAGTACTAAACTCATCAGTATAACATAAACAAAAATAGGCCAGCCACACTGCACAATAAAATCCTATTTGAAAAATATTTCATTAATAAAGTAATCAAGCTGAAATTTTATACACTTGTTAAAATTTCATCAAAATCAGATGAAAATCAGGAATTTTATAGCTTTTCCGATATAACCCAATTTTGTTTACATTTGGTTTACAAATGGTCTACATTTTATGAAAAAAATGCCCATAATTTCAGATTTTGATTTTATATCCAGCTATGAATTCCCCTTTAAAAAAATCGGTCGCCAAAAAAATGCCCAGTATCTATTACGCTCGCTGAGAATCGCTCGTCGGGACCGTTGCGCGTCTGCAAAAGTTCCACTTTTTCCGTAAAACGAACCCCCTTTCAAAAATCCCGGGCCTGTCACTTGTATTGCACATCATCCGTAGTTGACACGTTGGGACCTTCGTGACTGATACAGAATTTATTCGTTCATATGCTTTTTCCACAATAGAAATCAGTATCAGTAATTTATCAGCAATCGGGTGCTTTTTATCATCTAATTTACTAATTCAGGTAGTTTTATCATGAGGCTGCATATTTTCTATAAAAAAACCGTTTTGTATGTTATTTTTTCATTAGGTAAGTGATGCGTGTGGATTTTTAAAAAGTCATGAGAAACACGGCATCTTTATATTATTTTAGCTTAACATGTTTAAAATACTTAACTAAATATTGTTTTATATTATTAAAATCAGGAATCACCTTCTGTATGCGTTTTCGATGTTCAACCCTAAGATACCGTGGCATAAAAACCTGTATTTTCTGCACACGAGCGCTATCATCGAAACCGACAGAGAGTACTATTACGGATCAAAAATTGACTACAAGCATTTGGAGAGTTTCAAAGATGCGATTCCATTTAGCGTCAGACCTGTAGTCATCAAAAACGCAAAACATACTGTGAAATTCAGGTAATCGAGACTGAATTGTGATATTAGATGAACTTGATAGTGGCAGATTTTTAATCTAAATTTAAAATGAAGAATCGTGACTTTTTGAAAAATATGATTCATTCAATCGAGGATTGTTGGCATTTTATACTGTAAAACATATTTCCCGTAAGTCCACGGTATTTGAAAATCTGAACAGCTCGGACCTTCAATGATCTCGTCTGATTTTGGGGTATTTTGTTACAGATGTTCTTGGAAAGGAATTGATTGTTCATCTAAAGATAATCTT
>JAYMFW010062881.1:0-10883 GCA_036785005.1 Tubulanus punctatus | reverse complement strand
AGTGATATATACAAAATACAACAATAAAGAAGATACAATATTGTTTCTTGTACAGGATAGTATGTGTACATAAAAAGTGGATGTCTAGTTGTTGACCGTGCAATGACTTCTTTTTGGTGAAATTAACCATAGAAATTCTAGACAGCGAATTTAGGCGGTTTCCGTTTCGTAATTGAGAAATATACATTTACACTTTGTCACCTATGTGAAATTTGCACTTTAACAAATTTTGCCGTCTGGACCAAAAAGAAGTCATTGTACCGGGCAACAACTATACATTTTCTAGAAGATAGTTGTGGTGAAATTATATAATCATAGAAATGCTGGACAGCGAAATTTTGTTAAATTTGCGAATTTCACAAAGATGACAAAATGTAAAAGTCGATTCTCAAATACTAAACGGTCAAACTCGATGAAACCTTTATAGTCGTTAGTTTATTGCATTATCTTCAAAGAGATATATAATAGCTTTTGCCTGGTTCAACGACTTTTTGGTGAAATTAACCCTCGAAATGCTTACAGCGGATTATTGATAGCTGACCAAAAGGAAAATATTTCAAAATCTCAAATACTAAACTGTCAAACCCTCTGAAACAGTTACAATTATTAGTTTATTACAATATCTTCAAGATATCTAGTTGTTGCCCGGTGCAATGAATTATTTTGGTGAAATTAATCCTCGAATTTCAAGATAGTAAAATTTAAATGTAAATTTTACGCAAATACTAAACGGTCAACCCCACCCCCGAAACTTTTAGAATTGTTAGTTACATTATTTTGTTGCTGTTGCGATGACTTCTTCTTGGCGCAATTAACCATTGAGTTTCCTGACTGCAGAATTTTGTTAAATGTGCGAATTTCACAAAGATGACAAAATAATTTATTACATATTCTTTCAGTACATGTATTGTTGTTTCCAGGTGCAATGTCTTCTTTTTGTGAAATTAACCATCGAATAAGAGGCCACGTGGCCAGACTAGGTGTCTCTCTATAAAAAAATGCCAAGGCCAACCAAAAAAAGTATTAATTTCTCAAATAATGGTCAAACTCGCGAGGACTTTCGGAATCCGTTATACGGTCAAGCAATATTCGTAGGTAATGGCTGAAAATGTATTATTCAACGTGGCGACATGATCTATACAATTATTAAGTATTTCACCAAAAATAAGTCACCGCATTGGACAACAACTATACATTTTCTTGAAAATAAGATAATTAGCAAATCATTCTTAAGGTTTCAAGGGGTTCGACCGTTTAGTATTTTCAAAATTTACATTAATATTTGTCATCTTTGTCTCGTACATTCAACGAAATTCCACTGTTTGGAAATTCAATGGTTAATTTCACCAAAAAGCAGTCATTGCATCGGGCAGCAACTACACATTTTCTTGGAGATAATGTAATATACTAATGACCCTAAACGTTTCAGGGGGTTTGACAGTAGTACAAGCCGTAGAAGATGATACATATAGTAACATCTGATTCCGATGACAGCTCGCCAAGTAAAAGGCCATTTGAAGTAAGGCATTATATCTGAAAAATTCTGAAGAAGCCACGCAATCTTCGCCGTCGCCTCCACCTAAAAAAACAAGGAGTAGTAGTAGTAGTAGTAGTGGTTGCGACAACGACTAGCCTACCGCGACGACGGCAGACTCAGGTAAGGTAACATTTATCTTAGTTGTTTTCGTTTTGCTTAGTTTTAGTCAATACTATGCACGTATCAAATAATCAAAGGGTAATGACGGGGTAATAGTAACATCGGTACACGTTCCAATTAATCAAAAGCCAAGAAAAAAGATCTGTGTGCACCCATACCATTCACAATAGAAAAGTCTTTTATGGTTTGAAGAATAGGTTTAAGAAAAAAGAAAAGCTAATGCCATGACGCTTAATTTTGCGCCTTTTGAATAAGCTATTCATTAAACTTAGATAAGGAAGTATCTTTCTTATAATTTGGAAGCTTGTGGATCAGTATATTTGAAAAAAATGGAAAAAGAATTGACCAAAATATCCTTTCCCCAAAACGCATCAGTTTACAGTTTCTATCCGCCATTTTGTCAGGGTACCGCGGGGACCCCATTGTTGTGCAAATTTGTCGAATTTTCTTGAACAACTTTTTCGTGCATGTTTTTAAATTGCTTTGTCGGTCTATTACATAATGGGATGAAGTTTTCATCTTTCAAAACTGTGAAAAATTACCGTTCGAATAATGTTAACAAGAATTTTGTACACAGCAACGATTAGAAGCAGTTACGATGTGAAAATGTGTCACCATTTTAAAATCTTGCGAAGTGCAATCAACGTGAATTCCTAACTCGGTGTTATCTCAACCATTTTTTATCAGATATTTTCGAAAATCTGGGAAATAATTGGGCATTCGATGACTTTCGAGTGCAATTTGAATTTTAAGTCCATCGCATGTGCTTTGTGAGCCATAGCTATTGAAATTTAAAAAATGGTCTTTGCGCGCCATCAAGGCATCACAATCCCCGTTTGTTTGAGGCTTACTTTTCATTAATTCAATTAAAGTTTCTTTAAGAAAAATTATAGAGATATCCTGTCAACTTATCGCTGAAATGGAATGCAGAAATTCTTCGAGTGAAATCAAAGTTTGGTCCCCAATTTAGCTGTTAGTTATGATCAGTAACGCATTCCGCAAATAACACAATGTCTGTCACATTCCTGTATGACGCGTGAACGTTACAGTCAAATTCAGCTAAACGTGTTAGGCTAGAAACTATTAATATTTGAAGCATTATTTGAAAGAAAATATAGATTTAACGATTTTCAAGCCTAAAATCTTTTTTCTTGTTATTGTGGGATTGATTATTTTTTATTTCTTTTTTATGTAGGTTGACGGGTATGGGAAATTGTTATATAAAGTCCTTTGAAATTTAAGTCCTACTTATCTTCTCATGACGTATGAGAAAATTCTTAAATTATCTTTGAAAATAGTTTCATTGCGAGCGAGAATGGGCAAGGAAATATTATTCTTGGCTTTTATGAATTTTCATGTCATAGATATGACTTAAGGCTGATTTATACTTTTTGACGCCGTTAGACGTCGTCTGATTCTGGCCAATCGCAGCGTGTGAACAACTATACTCCCTTTCAAGTGACGGCTGTAATTGGCTAGAACCTGACGACGTTTAACGGTGTCAAAAAGTATAAATCAGCCTTTATGAGATGGTGGTAATAAATCATGAACTCCGAAATTTGTTACTTGAAGATCGGTGCTGGTAACAGTACTAATCATACCTGCAGAGCCCAAGGACCAGTCACAATTTTGTCCCTCTCAGCTGATACTTAGTCTACCTAAATTTGTTTCGGAGATCTATTTTTAATTACAGATAAGTTTAATTTTGGCCTCAAACACACTCAACACAAGGCTGATATTGATGCCTCGGTGGCGCACAAAGGCCGATTTTCAACTTTCAATAACCATAGGTCAATAAGTACAGACGCTAAACTAATATTTTAAACTGCATATGAAAGACAAGCAAACTCTCAATTATTTCCTGGATTTTCATAAATATCTGATAAACAATGGTTAAGATATCACCGATTTAGAAATTAATGTTGATTGCACTACGCAACATTTTAAAATGGTGATATATTTTTACATCGCTACCGCTTCTAATTGTTGCTATGAACAAAATTCTCGTTAACATTATTCGAAAGGTGATTTTCCCAGTTTTGAATTATGAAAACTTTCATCCCATTTGACACACCGACAAAGTTATACAAAAACACGCACGCAAATGTTGTTCAAGAAAATTCGAAAGAATCGCCCAACAATGGGGTCCCGCGGTACCCTGACAAAATGGCGGATAGAAACTGTAAACTTGTCTCATTGAACAGTAAATGGCGAAGACACTGTGGCATAATTCTTACGTCGTCGACCCCTAAGCATAATGTTGCAATATCCGTCGGGCAAATAAAAAGGAATTATAGTTGTTTTTTGTTGTTTCTTATAGTATGCACTTGCTAATGACTAGGCCTATCTTCAACTAAGGGATTTGAACCCAACATCAAAATTTAGCTGGTGGGCATACATCTAGTACATGTACGATGTAGTCCAAATTCACATGTATTGTTTTAATTTGTAACCCTCACCCATGCACTGAGGGACATTTTTTCTGGGCATAGATATATCACTTTGGACCAGAATGTCAAATGGTGACATATTTCCAATTTGGTCTTTCTTCTATGAATGTTTTTGTGCAGTCTCAATCATCCTCTTTGAATGTATGGAGTTGTTATCTATTGGCGTAATATTTATTAAAATTCCACGAAATTAAATTCTTAGATTTCATAATTGTAAATAACCACAATTCAATCAATAGCTGCCTAACTATATATTTATTATATGCGAATTCAAAAAAGCTTTTTTCTATTTCTAATTTCAGGGTGAAATACGTAAAGGCTACCCTGCCGTATTTAACCAAAATAATGGCCTTTCAATAAACCAGATATTTGAAATATTGCTGAATGAGAAGCATATTGTGAAACTGTGTCTCAATAAAAGCCGGGTGTATTTCTGATCGGGAAAAACATTGGCTCACCACAATGGCATAATAGACGATGGGAATGATGTTTGGTATGTTTCTAATAAATGCAAGCGTTATTGTGAGGTTAAAAAGAAGGAAAGAGAATTGAATTGAAAAATCGTTAAATTTCTAAATGATTCGAGGGATTTTTATATTTCTCATCGAGGATATTCTACACATAAAAACTGAGACACATTTTTGGATGTGACACCTTTGATTGTATACTGGTACATTACTACTTTCAAGGTGATGTTGATATAGGTCCACATGGTAACCGTCGTACATCAGAACCATATAGTCGTGTAAAGAAAAGCATAATTCAACAACTGCAACAGAAAGAAATTGTACCACGGAACTGTTTAAATGATTATACATCTACAAGTAAAGATGGAACTGTGGCATATCGGATTTTCTGGGATTCCGAGGAACAAACAATAAGATTATAAAAACAAAGATGTTGAAAAGGAAAATATGATCTTGAATCAGTCATAAAACTCTATGATGCTGACATGAAGTAGCCAGATAGGATCATTTTGAAGGTGGACATTCGACCGGAGTATACTGTCCATTTAAGTTCAAAACAACAATTAAACATCATTGCACGATTTTGTTGTAACACAGAATCCTCTGTTCCAACCTTCAAGATACTTGATTATGCATTACTGTGGCAACCTATGAACACGAGCTTCTAACAAAAAAGAATAGAAAATGTCCAGTACTCCTGAAACAGTTCTGTTACAGATAGGAAAATTGTTTTATATAATGGATTACGGATGGACTTTGAAGAAGCCCTTGGTCTACGATGTTTCATAAATATGAAGTTAAAAAAGAACTTGGTATTGAAGTCGATAACATCATTCATCTTATCAGATTTTTATAATCTTCTAGGAAGCCAGGATATTCAGGAGTATAAAAAAACTCCAGACTTACAGTTTTAAGTGGACGAAACTGACTAAATCAGATTTTTGTTTGGTTAACAAAGCAAAGTCATGTCACATCGATATTGCTTTCTATACGCCAGGCCGCAGGAATCACAGGGAAGTACACAACGAATGGTAGTGAATGTAATAACAGGTAGCTCCAGGAAACTTTGAGAACTGGGCTTTATCCTTGTTTGCGCAAAACTCGAAAATATACTTTAGAGAATGAATAATGAGATGGAACTAACGGTAATCAGGGAGAGTATCGTTTGAGAGAAAAGTTCTAACACCTTGAAGTTCCAATTAGATTATGTCACATAATGTCAGAAAAAGACATGTACAGAAGGTTCATGATATATTATCGGATGCTGTGAATGTTCAAGTTTGCTAATCTGTGTTTAGAAAACTTCCATTCTTGTAAGACGGAGAATGCCACAAAATAAAGGAACAGGCCCGTATCCAGAACGAACCCCTTCAAAACATTGCACCAGATATTCCCACAGAAAAATCGTTCACACTCTTATTACACCTTAATGGGGAATTTCGGTTACTCAATCACCAGATGGCAGCACTGCATTTACAGTGATAAATATCTAAGATGTATTACCAGCAGTAGATATTTCGCTTTCTTCATAACTGAGCAAAAAGTCAGTTACATCCCATAAGAAAATGTCTTCAATTCAAACAAACATTGATATAGCATGAGATACGGGTTATTGCATTGAATCCTTCATGCCATACCCTTATGAAAAAGTACCCAATATTTTACCCATCATATGAACTAAGTCCCCAAAAGTGTGTTAACTTCGCAATATGTAGGTCACATAACAGAAAAGATTGCCATTTATGAAGAGATTTAAAGGATTTCCTCTGTAATTAGAAATGTTTATTTGCAGCATTTTTTAACTTTATAATTTATCAGAAATAGCTCATTTTGTGGTTCTACTTTTCATATTTCAATGAAAACCTGGCCATAAGCGCCATCTATCTGCAGAAAATGCACAGAAATTTCCCATTCACCGTGCATAGTGAGAAGCCTACGGTGTGAATTTTGTTCGGAAAAACCAAGAAATTGCATCTCTTTTTTGAACATTTTCTGAGGCAGAACTCTGGCACTCGCCACGTCTGGCTTGGTAAATCTCCATTATCAAATCATCAGATAACGCCGATGTGCTATGATGTGCTAAGGACAGGTGCTTAGGCAACTGCATTTATTGGATACTGTACAAAAGTTACCTCTTTGATAATCTATGGACCGTATGAGTAATGGACCATCTGATTACTAGTCCGTGTAAACTGGTGTGGATTATACGGGACCTTTCCTGTTGAGTTCTGGTCGTGGTAGAGGCATTCAATTAAAAAAAATGTTTGTATTGCGTTATTCGTGTCTAGCTATTAAAGCAATTCACGTATAGTTGCATCACTGAAGTTGTCTCATGTAGAGGCAAACCAAAAAGTATACACAGTGACAATGGATCGAACTTAATTGGAGCTAATCGTGTCCGACAATGTGGGAGAAAATGAACCTGATATTCAACAAACATTTACAGAATGACGGTATACACTGGAATTTTTCCCCACAGACTGGTAGGTTATTAAAGCGTGTATAGATTTTCGTCCATTGACACCGATGTCAACGGATCCTGGGCATCTCGAAATTTCACTCAATGACAGACCTCTGAATTTCGTGCCGGTAATTGATATCAGTTCTGAGAATATAAATCGTTTATATAGATGGCAAAACATTCAACACATTTATCGAAGAGTATTCAACGTGCAAAATGGCATAGTTAGACAAGTTTATCAAAATTAATGATTCCGTGATTATCGCCGATAACCTATTACCACCAACACAGTGGAACATGGGATGAAATGCAGGATAGTGTGTAACAGGAACATGTTCCTGGGAGGCCTGTTTTCGGCACTCGTTTCGTTGGCTGAGTTGAGTTGTATAAGTCCACATTTTCTCCTGGATGGGTCTGTCTACAGGCCTGTCCTTCTTTCTATGATAGCTGAGCGTTAGGCCTCTTGGTCTCTTGTTTGATATAAATAATCTATTATTTATTTTTGCTAATCTTGCTTGATTTCCAAATAGGAAATTCCCCTGTGTTGTTTGTTTGTCTCTCGTCATATAAAGCATTTGGTCCTAGGTCTGGCTGCCAAGTAACGAAGAATTATTAGTTATTGTTTGGTGGTCAGCTGACCCCTGCTCGTGGGTTATATACGATTGTTGACGCGGACAAATACTTCTGTCCTTTACATTTTCTAACGTAGATACACAAATTATTTAAATCAGTTTACAAATATGATAAAACAAAGTATCTTAGATATAGTTTATTTCTTCAGCTCTACATTTTTATAGGCTGGGCTCTGTCAATATTATTTTTCTGTGAAATCGAGTGATATCAGCATTTTCTATTTTTTAGAAACACTTCCATTACTATTACCTATTTGTCGATGGCTAATTGCTTGAATTGTTGATTATTAACAGGAAAGATATGGCTTGATGATGTAGAATGTACGGGAAAAGAAAGCAAATTAGTATCGTGCAAGGCTGCTCGATGGGGACGTCATAATTGTATTTCTTCTGAGGCAGCCGGTGTCAAATGTTTTGCAACAGAAAATTTGCCATTGATGGATAGCCCTTTTGATCGCCCAGACCTTCCGGTATGTATTGGATGAAGTGAGCGATGACATCGAATATTAGATTTTGTATATTGTTCCTTAATTTACTATCATGACAGCTTAATCATCGACGTCCATTGAGAGAACGTTTCGTATCTAATGAAAATAAGTAATTACATCACATGGGTTGTGTACCTTAATCTGCATATAGAAGGAGACCGAATAAAGATATGTGTTCTAAGGGTTTGGAGGTGACGCAAGGGATCTCAATGAGATGCATCCAACAATGAATGTTATGACTAATAAACAATTGGGGTTAAACTTGATGTCCACCTCAAAGTACAAAATACATAACCTTTTGTTTACAAAATATCCTATGATTTCTGACTGATTTACAAAGATATAGGTTCGTAACACAATTCAGTGAGAAAACACATCTATATCTTGGCCACTAGGGGAAGTTTAAAAAAATTATTTTCATCTTAATTATTTTGTAGACTTAACCGATTGAAAGGAAATTTCATTCGACTACAGTAGTTACCTTATGCAATTTCTTAATGAATAGATCCTAAGATCTCTGCGATCAATAGTATGGCCGATAGGGGCTACGAGTGATATGGTCAGTTTTCTATTAACAGACTTAATCAAGTCCTCTCATTGCCACAGAGTAGATATAATTATGCGAAATCTGTATATGTGTCATGAGTACGTACGCTAATTTACAAGTAGCACCACCTACTATGTACCACAAACTGTCCTTTCGCTAGGACGTTAATAGCCGATTGGGATGAAACCCGGTACACGTACCCATGTATTCGCATCTTTTAATGAAAATGACCAATTTGGCCACAATTGATAAATTTATTTCAGTTTTTCAATTATAACTCAGTAACGATTATTTTTTTCTAGATTATTTTAACACTAGAAGGTACAAACTGTGAAGGGTGCTCCTTATAAGTATTATCTTTCGAAATACATTACTTTCTTACTCTAAAAGTGTCACTCTAAGACGAGCATTCTCTTTGATATCGTATATGAAGATTAGTATTAAACATCGTGTATCGATTGGTCATATTAAGCACCATGAACTTCAAGAGCATCAACAATAGGGGCACTATAGCACATTTTGCTCTCATATAGTCGAGTTCTATTAAACTTTCTACAGAAAAAATTGACATTTTATTTCCGACGTGAATATTCATTATTACTTTGCGATAAATTAAGGCGGATGGAACTTTGTACGATTGTATTGCATACTTAACCCGATAAGTTGAGGAAAAGTAGAAAATCCTTTATCTGTACTTTGCAGTGCATTTCATTTTATTGCATAGTTTTCGTCCGTCGTTCCTACATCTGTCTGCTCGTTCATGCGTCTGTAGACGGAAATCACTTCTTGTGATGGTTTTCATTATGCATCGAGCTGTTGCCTTGATATTTGGTAAACAGCCCTACCCACCCAAGGGCTATCAGCACACTATTGGGTAGAACCATCTTCAATTCCCTCATGTTGGCTATTTTGAACAGTATTTCAAGTTTTTTTAGGAAGTCTTATGTCATGCATGCAAGTGTCTGGATTACACATCGTAAACGTACTATAATATATGATGGCTTAAGTTTTTTTTCAGTGGTGGCTTTTAATCTTTAATTGTTTTTTGTTCGTTATGTTTAAAAATCTTCATCAATTTCAATGAACCTGACAAACTTATGGGCACCACAAGCGTTACATATTAATGTTGTTTTTGGGATTCGAATTCTGAAAAATGTCAAATGTACATGAATATCAACTATTCGTATTCCATATTTTTCACCTTATTTGTCTGATATTTATCCCTAGACCTGCCCATATTTAATACTTGATGTAGAGGTAGCAGGCCCCTGTTGCTTGCAGTTAAGCGGGTCCGCCGCTCGTGGTTGGCTTACCTTGATCGGCATTCAACGCTGACTGGGGACAAAACAGAAGCTGAACTTACTATACGAAAGCAACTATCCAAATAATATTCATCATCTAAGTAACTCTCTAAGTTACTAAGTAACTCTAAGTAATTAATATAACAACATTATTTCGATTTGTATATAACATGTGATCTTATATTACAAACTTCTCTACATGCAAATACTTTAATTTCTATTTTACAAGTTAGACACCAAATATAAATGACCTGAATTTGATAGGTTTTTTACACTCCACCGGTTTTCTAAATACCTCTGCTACCATGACACATGTTGGACCAATATTTCATATAATGCGTTCTATACTTTATTTCGTATGAAATAATTGTTGATATCCAAACGTTTTGTTCGCTTGTGTAGGACAGGGTTCTTAAGACAAACCAACTGCACCTTGAAAGTCCTTAAATATTATAACGGACGAATAATTTTGTTTATATAAATTTCATCAACTGAAGCAAGTACAAACTTCGCTAACATAAATGTCCGTCATGGAGAGCGTCATTTTGAAGTCACGTGACTTAGCGCCCATAGTGTGATGTTCCAACAAAAAATGATCGTTCGTCTGCGGCAACTTGTTGTCGTCTGCGGGCAAGGCGGATGCAAATATTTTTTTGTTCACCGAACGAGAAATACATGTGCGATAGGCTAAAGAGCCATTCGTTGGGTATATTACGGCTAAATAATACAGATACAACTAGAACTGTCTGCTGTAGGCAGACATAAATACCCCCGCAGTGGCTATAAAATGTAAAAATGGCAAGAGTCTGCCATCTTTGATTTTAAGTAGAATAAACGTACACAACTACATACCATACCAAATAGTTGTACCAAGTTTCAT
>JAYMFW010062548.1:0-10893 GCA_036785005.1 Tubulanus punctatus | reverse complement strand
ATTCATTCATTCATTCATTCATTCATTCATTCAACTTACTTCCACGGAAGTGTCAAATTATTCTCACTAAATTGATATTTTTAAGATGTTTCTGTGGTGGGTGGACAAGGTCGAAAAACATAGTTTTTATAAAAACATGGTGAGGAAACTATTTGTACCCAGAAAATTTCCCGATCACAGGAGCAATGCACACCTGTCTAAATTCCCCAATGATAAATACATCAATATGTAGCCTAGTGAATCATGTGTGTTTCAAGAACACGGGTGCACAGTTTCAATTTTCCGCTGCTTTTACAGTCAAATCTAAAGTGATTTCATTCAAGGCTAAAGAAATTGTCAGATTCTGATGCAACGATGCTGGGCAGAATTTAAGGGACGGTGCAGGACGTCCCCACAGCAAGACAACCAGCACCGGATAACGAAATGAACCTAAATTTTTAGCATGCATAGTTAACCACCCCAGCTAAAGTGTGCGGCGTTGCTCATAGCCTCCAAAACATATTTGTGTCGGTCTTCAACTTTTTTGGTATGTGGATCGATGTGAAAAAAGTACGTTGATTGGCGCGATACCAGGGGCTCCATATCTCTTTCCAGGGTAGGCTTTTTTGGCTTGTCTACACATATTGGTGATTCCGTATGGGTAATTTTGTCGTTAGCTTCAGATTCCATCTTTTGTGGTCATAAATCCGACTTGATATAATTTATCTTTGTCCCAGTCTAAACCAAAAATTCTCACCAAAACACACAAACAACTTTAACCACCTACCTTGCCTAATACACATTTATGCGACACCTATAAAATTTTCAAGACGTTTTTCAGTTTTATACAATTTTTATTGAAAAAGCAACCAACACCGGGATACATATTTTTACAATCATTTTTAACTCATTCAATTATTTTACATATGTACTTCTGCTCGTTCGGTTATTGGAGGCGGTCCATTATATGTGGAATTCACAACACATATAATCTTCTAGAATAAGTCATCTTCGCAGACCATGTCCTCCTCTGCCTCACTACCTGCCCGGTCCGCGGAGTCGTTTTCGTATTCGTCTGTGTCCACGTCCATATCCTTGTGGGTACTGGCTGTGTTGGACGCACTGCCAATTTCTCTTTTCAGCTGCATGAGTACTTGAGCTCTAAACAGTTCCTTGTCTATATCGTCGTCTCCGACCAGGTTTGGATAGTGCGCTTGCATGATGAATTCCATTTCATCCATGTTGTCCGTATCGGTGAATGTTAGAATGTTTTCGGTCAAGTACTTGGCAAGCTTAGCCCAGCTTACGTCTCCATCCTCAATAGTATTGAGTAATTGGTCGATATCGATACGTTTTAGGGTAGCCTCTATCCTCTCGTCCGATCCCCAGTCGCTGGCGCCTTTTCCTGCGTTGAAATCTTTTCGTTTGTATGCCGGGCACATCGGTCTTACAACCAACACGTTAACATCGCTCTTGGTCATCATGGCCGCGTTTGTGTCGACTGTGTTGTCTTTGAACCGTTTTAGACTTGGGTTTTGTAACAAGTTGTTGAGTACATAACCCTGGTGGTTATTTGGACAACTCCCGCTTTTGACAGAGATGTAGTAGTTTTTGCCGTCTTTGGAATCGTACGAAGAAAATTGATGGGTACCGTACACGATGGCAACTCCCGAGATATTGTTGAAGCACGCAGTGTCGGTGATAGCGGGTTGTATATTACATTCAGCCATGTAGGCCGTTTTCAGCTGCTTCATGGTGTTACCGATTCCCTCAACTTTGTTGGGTAGAACGAGTTGTGTCACGCATAAATCGGTAAGAGCGGCTTTCCTTTCGCAATCTCTTGAACCCACCATATTGACAGCTCTATGGCTTCCTTCGTCAAGGGTAATCTGACGGAATTTCTTTGTTGGTGTTTTGGCTCCATAGACCACACTGGCTGACAACAGGGCGTGTAGTTGTCCCACGAACGTATATCTAATCTGTTTACCTTCTTCCATCAGAGTTTGTTTGAGAAAGTCGTAGGTAAGGTCGGATATTCTCAGCGATTTCTTATCGAAAATGTCAGCCAAGTGTTGAGATACAAAACGCACTAAACTACCGTGTTTGCCGACACACTTTCTTGTACCATCTTCTAGTTTAGTTACGTTGCAAGATCTCATTTCAGTGTTCAAATCGTCAAATCTTCTGGCTAGGCCGCGCAGCAATCCTTTGAGATCGCGATCAACGTGCATGGCCAAGTCAGGTCCGTTGGTTTTTGTTTCTCGGAGAAATTCTACGATATGACCAATGCCCTTTGTTATTGTGTCTTCTCGGGTGAATCCATCGCCGGCGAAAAACTTTGTCAACATACCGGGCTGAGTTATTATGTTGCCGATGGTTTTTATGTCCGCTTTCAGAATTGGGTAGTTTGCATTGTATAACTCGTTCAGGTCGCCAGCTTCACCTTGGATATTGTAAGTTGACGAAGTTAGCGTATCTGCAGACGAGTGGCCGCCGACCAAAAGCATAGCTTCATCCTCTTGATTCTCCTTTCTCTCCTTTTCACGTTTGAGTGCCAGTTGAACGCTGGTCGCATCAGCAGTTGCGTTGTCTTGATGGGTATTGTTAGAACTGCCGTCAGTTGATGGTTTTGGGGAACAGTTGGTGGTATTTGTTAGATGAGGTTTCTTGGCATCCTCAAAATGGAACAAATCACCCTTGTACACGTACTGGGTCGGGTAGGTCCAATTGTCTACCATGATGGTTTTGTTTTTCCTACGTTCTCCATCATCTTTGATGGCCTCTTTCGAGAAAAACAGATGAGGTAAATTGACACTCTGCATCTTGTTTTTGGATGAAGCTACGGCTTTCATACGTGTCGCAATCCAAATTGATTGATTGGCTGGGTACTCTTCATCGTCGTCTTTTTCCGAGTCTTCGGATTCACTGGCACTACCGGATTCGTTGTCGACTCTTTCTTTTTTGATCGATTTCTTCTTCCCCTCTTCATCTTCGCCAATGTCCATGTTGTCTTCGTTTGCTTTGAAGAAATCGTTGATAAAATGGGTACGCATATCCACACTGGTCGAGTTAACTATTCCAGTGCAAGGTCCGCCTTTATTTTCTCGTTTCAACAGATCGGCACACGATACATGGTTTACAATGCCGACTTCACCTTTGTGAACTGCCTCGGTAACAACCATGTGTTTGCACAGACAAAACGCTTGTGTAAGTGCCATCGCTTTCATATGAGGACTAGAGACCAAGTCTGTTGGTGCGTAGCCGGTCATTTTTCTGTTGAGCTCCTTTTCGTTTGATTCTGTATGAATTTTCACAAGTCCGCTTCCGACATCTCGTTGTAATTCGTCTATACCCATACCTAGAACTTCTGCTGTTCTGTGAAATACTTTGCTGGCGTATGAGACTACATTTTGCACGTAAATCCTAAAGAGGACTGTTGCGGTTTTAGTTTTGAATTCTTCATCTTGTTGCATTACGATGCGTTTCATTGTCTCCTTACAACGAATCACGATTTGATCGTCTGTAGTTGGGTAAAGTTCTTTATCCGTTTCCATGTACGTCTGACGCCACTTGGCCATCATCGCAATCAATTCGTCCATGAATCCGTCTTGTTGAATGGTAGTCAGAACGGTCTTTTGTAGAGATGGTTCAGCTGTAGCGGCATCAGTGCTATCGTCATTTTCCTTGGGTAATTGACTTAGGATAAAAGACAGTCTGGCCACTAACAACGAGTTTGCGATATGACGTTCCAGGGTAGCATATTGGTCTTCCTTGTTAACTACTTCTGAATCAACCGCGTCCTCTGTTGTCTGTGGTGAATTGGGTAATTCAGCATTTTTTGATTTCTTGCTGACCTTCTTGGATTTTTTCAAGGACTTGTGTTTTTTCCCATCTTTCCTCTTACGCTTTCTGCTGCTACTGGTCTCGTCGTCATCGTCCGATGAGGATGAAGCGTCGTCACTGCTGCTATCTGAACTCTCATTTGCCGCAGTAGTTTCCTCGTCTGTCTTTTTGTCGGAATTTTCCAACAAACTTTTGTAAACGTTCATTGTCATCGACTTGGACTTGACACAATCGACCAATATCTTCAACTCTGCTGCATTGGCGCCTACGACCTCGTAAATTGCATTACGAAGGGCGCTGTCTACAAGCATATCCTCGTGTAACATGTCTTCGGTGACAATCGTGTCTTTAGATTTGTTGTTGCCCTGGGTAGTCTGCTGCTTGCGTTTTTCAGTCTTGGCCAACTCTACTGCATTTTTGTTATCGAAAAACATTTCTATCCAGTCTGTTGGCTTTACTTTGACGTCGATCAGTTTCGATTGGTTGTTTTCACTTTGAATCTGATCAATCTTTTCGGAGACAGAGGCATCATCGTCTGTTTTTTTCAGACTTGTTATGTCCATGGCTTTTTGGAAAGATGGCATGAAGCGAACATTGTTCACGACGTTGCTCAAAATTACCAAGGGTATGGCCTTTGAGAAGGTAGACACAGTTTTGTTGTACTTTTTGTCTTTTTTCTTTTCCAAATCGGCACTCTTTTCTACGACTCCTGGGACAGCTGCTGACGTGGTCGCGGTATCAGCCGTATTAGATCCGGACGAATCCGTGCCTTCTTTCTGGGTAGTGGCTGTTGGGTCTGTTGTTGTACCAGGGACACTGGTCTCTGCCGCCTTTGCGTCACTCTCTTCTTTGAATTTGTTCCTTTTCAAGTTCCTTGGTTGATACTTAAACTTGTCCTCCGTATGAACGATCGCCAGCCCACCGAATTTGTTTGCGCTTTCGATTCCAGACTTTTTGCACACCAACATACCGTGAATATTTGCACTCCTATTAGAAGCCGCATTGGTGTCCAGGACGTTCTGGTTGTTTGAGTCGTCGGTAAGGAGATTATAAAAGTTTTTCCCATTGTCCATTACCAACATGGGCTTGAGTTCACCACCCACAATGAGTGTTATGATACAGTGGGTCAGATAACAGAAACAAAATTGTTTCTTTGTAGAGTCGTAGTAGGGTAATCCGCTGTAACAGTCGGGACACTCTTCGTTGGGCTTAATTTTTCCACCGCGTCGCGTAGATCTCACCGCCTTGTTTTCAAACACACTAATTTGATGCTTACCACTGGAGCCCTCTGGGAACAGAACATTTTCCAATTGGGTAATATCTCCTTTGCACACAATCAACAACCATTTGGTTATCATGTTGATCAATCGCGCACACGAGTATTTGGCCAATTTGGCAAATAGGATGTCGAATATTGTACTCATTCGGTCGATGTGTGATCCAGAGCGACAGATCGTTCTATAGAAACCGTGTCGTTTATCTTTTTTATCGTTGTGGAACATTTTATAGATGAGTTCGGGGCTAAGTTCTCCAAATTCGTCAAGACCCGTTTCGGTACAATACATCTCGCTGCCTTTTGACTTGATGGCTTTTATTTTGTTTATACGAGCATTGTCTGTCTTGTACTTGTTTCCCCAACTGTCCTTGATGTGTACATCGGTGACCACTCGGTCGGTAAAGGCACCACCGCTAATATCGAACATCATGCTTACTTCAAAACCGTATCCACTCGACACTATACCGTTGGCGTACATGTGTGTTAATTTGAGCTTTTCTTCCTCTGTGAGTTCTGATACCTTTTTCGGTAGCTTTACCTTATTGCCAGTGGGTAACTTGGTCTCTGGATCTATTTCGTCCACTTCAAGCACAACGATGAGGTTTTCTTGTTTTGCCAAATCAGCAACCTTGTTGTCTTGGGGAGTCTTTTCGTTGTTGTACGATTCTACAAATTTATCCAACTTGTTCTTCAATTGTAGACGCATGTACTCTTGGTCGTTGGCTGGGTAATTCGCTCTCAGGTTGTCACCTATTATTCGTTCTCTGGTGTCGCTGCGTTCCAACTCTTTAAGTTTTTCTTCCGTGAGATTTGCGCGTTCTTTGTTTTTGTCCGATTTCATCTTAGTCAACATTTCTTCCGTGTAGCGGACCTTGCCGTTATGGGTAACATATGTTTCTTCGCCATACATGTTTACATTTCCGCGACCGTTTCGCATTCGACTTAGAGGAATCGCATCGCTGATAATGTTGGCGAGCATGCTGGTCTTCTGATCGACCGTTGAGACGCGCTGTTGGCTATCTTTAGAGATGGTACCGTGTACCAAATCCAAATGGAACATGTAATTTACCATGGCCATTTTTTGTGAATATACTTGGTCTCTGAACACTTTGTTGTTCTTAAATTTCTTCAACTCTTCAATGGTGGGCTTCATTTGAATCGTGTTGGGTGTATTGGACCTGACAACAACGTCTACCAGAGAGTAAAGTTTATCACAGATGCCTTTATGAAGTGGGTGAGTATCTTCTACGTAGTGCAAGTGACAGTCGAGTATAGTGTCGGCTAGAGTCGATCCAAGTTTAGCCCTGGCCTCTGGACCATCGATGTAGGCAGCCAAATCACGACGTCTTAGATTGAATTCATTTGGGCCGTACACAGGCACCATGAAACAATAATTGTCTAACAGGTCATCTCGAGCTTGGTTTTTCTCACTTACAGGTGATTCTTCGCCGCCGTCGGTTGTGGTTGTGGTGGTGGTGGTGGTGGAGTCAGGACCTTGGATTACCGGTTTAATGAACCGATGTCTGACCTGACCATTCAAGTAACCATTGTTGATATGCATTTTGAATGTGACAGGACTGACTCGGAGACACGAATCAGATTGTCGTTTTGACGAGGACGCGGTGGTGGACTTGCCGTTGTCTTTTTTAGACTTTGATTTTTTCTTTTTGGTCGTGGACGATGCATTGTCGTCTCCCATAGCCTTGTTGTATTTTTTGTCGGCTATATCGCGACAGTACGTCAATGCAGTGGTCTTGTCTAAAAACAGCGCCAACACAAAATCGCATCGTTGCTCTTCGGGTATATTGGGAAAGTGTCTTGTCCAAATTCCTTCTAGCAATTCTTGATCCATCTCGGTAAAGCCCGTGTAAATGGTATCCGAGTTGTATCCCTCGGATGATGCCAAAAACGCGGCGCTGTTATCGGTGTCGGTGGTTATCAATTCCTTCATTCCTTTAGCCATTTTGTTAACCGTTTCGGTTTCGATTAGGGGTATTTTTCCAGGTTCACCCTTGTGGAACTTTTCGTACTCAGGTGAAACGATGTGCTGACCACCGCTAAGAATTATGGCAGTTGTACATGCCGGAGCGCCATTGTTTTTAAAACTAATAGTCAACTTGTCACCGCTGCCGTCATAGGTTACACTTCGCGATACTTGAATAGTGGTCGGCATAGAAGGAAAACCCGGATTCGGCAGCTTGCTATCAACCGTTCCCGTTTGACCGTGAATTTCAACTCCTACCATGTCTATAGGGTCTATACCGGCGAACTTGCTTTTATGTATGGCCACAATGCTGTTTATAACAGCTGTAACCGACGATTCGCCTGCGTAAATATCGTTCATATCTTGTTTATTTTGGGCAATTGCTTCTTCGTATCTGTTTACGAATACTTTCTCTCCGGCATCATCACCACTATTATCAGAACCACCTGTCTTGGTCGCGCTGCTGCCAGTGGTGTTGGGTTTTTGTTGAGGAAAGTATTGATCCATTTTTGTATTTTTACTATCTATTTAGCTATGGGTAATTGGGTAACAAAGTAATTTTTTAGAAAATGTTGGACGCTGAGTAAGCTTAAGCTTGGTTGGCCAACTTGTTGCCTAGACGTGTGTTCTAGTCAATATGAAAATATCTGTACTGTAACCGCTTTTATGTGTACAGTGGGAGGTGAGGAAAAAAATCGAACTTGGTAACAAAAATTTTTCGGACTTTGATATTTTCGGACTTTTCAATTTTTCGGACTTTGGAGCATATCGTAACATACCTAACCCGAAAAAATTTGTATCTCGCGCGCTATCAAAACTGGTAACCCGTAAATCGTTTGGTCCATATCTGTGTTAGAACTCGTCCATGATGGATACATATTATTATCAACCTGCCTCACAGGTAACGTTTTACGGTTACAATAATACAGTGAGGTGGGATAATAATGCTCTAAAAGACGACAAGATCTACTTCGGCTGTTGTGTTTCCATCGGCAAATTTTGGTGACATGTTACCCGAGATCAAGAAGGACCATGAACGGTAGTCTCTGGACTACGCTATGGAAGACCAGTTACGCAAAGAAATGAACAATTATTGAATTTGTGAAAAAATTGTTGAATTGTTTATGCAATAAAAAATACGAAGTTGTTATTTACAGAGCACATGCTCTGAGAATAATCTAAACTTCCTGTCTTGCATCTAGAGCAGAATTTACATTAACATAATTCATTCCTCAGTACATCATGGCGGATTTTTCCGAAAGGCCGCGCTGATCCGCATTAGGGCTGTTTTAAACGATCTTTTCTCCTTCGATAGAGCAGGACTGGAGTATCAAACAAAAAAGAGTTGGCCTTTCTGTGAAACATTTGTGCACATTAGAGCAGGCTGCCAAAAAGACAGTAACAGCATTCCTAAGGCAAAACTTGCACAGCAGAGTCTGAATAAATTATGATAAATTTGCTGTGGAAATAAGAAAATAAGAAAACTGGATTTCATTGGCACTCTGGATGCAAGGTCAATTTTAGATATTATTTTCAGAGTATGCTCTGTAAATAACTTCGGCCTAAAAAATATCTAAAAACTATTTTTACTTTCTGTCTGTAAACAAATTTCACAATAACACCATGTGTGCTAATAATTTACAACAAATGTTGTTTGTGCTTTGTTGGTAGATCTATCATAGGTGTAGCACCCGTCTAAGTTGAGATCGGCAGATCTGTCCTTGAGTTTGTATTTTTCAATCATAGCTCTGGTAGGCTTCATGGGTATGGTGGGAGGACCGTCGCCAGTACTGCATTTATAAGCCAAGTACCAACTCATGCAAACGCACACGCTAATATCGTCCAACTTGCCAGATCCTTTACCGGTCACTTTATTATTTTCGTATCTCACATTACCCAACTGTTGGCTAATTTCAAAGGGTACGCTACAATTTGGTCCCGTGTACATGCTGACCGTGATCACAGGACTTGCACACTTTACTTGACCCACGTTCAGATAATCATGGAAGAACGACATGTACACGTTCACCTTTTCACCTTGCAACAAATAACCAACGTTGTACGTTCTCCTTGCAAAATCTTCGTTTTCAGCTGTTTTAGCCGTAACCGAATAACAGTCTGCTTCTAACATCGAAGACAAGTCCCGGTTGATGGCTGTATTCGTGGCATTATCCAAGTGAGCGCCTAATTTCGTCTTGTATTTACCGGCAATGTTTTTCAGCCTAGACTTCCACCGGGTGTTCAACTGACGCTGAGCTGAGAGTCGTGCACTTCTCATCGACTGTCTGATGGCCACTTCATTGTCATCGGACGAATACTCGTCTTCGCTGCTACTGCTGCATTCTGAATTGCCCGGAGACCACTCGTCCGTACTATCGTCAACTGCCAAAGAAAACTTGGCTCGTTTCGTTAATTTGCGCGAGTATTTATCCGAATTGATGTTGGATCGTTTCGTCCTGTTCTGACGCTGCAATCGTTCGTATGCCTTATTGGCCGAGGTGAGTTCTCGTTTCATCTGCTGCAAAGAAACGTCTTTAAAGTTGCCACCCTCATCTCCGTGATACTTGGCGTATTGGGCTGCCGACAACGAGTGGACCACATAATCCACCGATACATGTTGAAGCAGATAACTATTTTGGTAAAAGTTATTGTCAAATTCAGTTTTGAAATGATTCAACTGAAAGCTGTTGGCTTCAACTGCAAGTACATATTTGTCAAAATAGTTGTAGTATCGGGTAATCATAACGAACAGGGTAATCAATCGTTTGGCAATGGCTATGGACGGAGAGGCACTATAAGTATCTACTTCTGAAGCATCGAACGTATCTGCTGCCACTACGACGTAGTATTCTGGTTGCGATTTTACTTTGCTCATAATACATACGGCATTTTTACTTATATCTTTGGGTGCCGTGTCGGTATACACGTAAAGTCGTTTATCGATAACCATCGGATTTTCAACCACACCGTCTATGTGCTGTTTGAGTAAAAACGGATCTCCGGCCAAAATGCTAAGTCCCCGATCGTTGGCCATTTTACCGAATCTCATCGCCTGTTCCACTAACGCATTGACACTTTGACCTTTTTGCATGTCTGGTGGCAGTAGACCCATTTCGGCCAAGGGTACACATTTCTTTTTCGTGGCCATGACTTCGGTGAGATTTCTATGTCCCAAGCTCAGAGACAAATGGTAAGGTTGGCCCATGTTGCAGAGACACCGTGTAACCAGCACTCCTTTTTGTAGAACTGCGGGTAAGTGAGCTTTACAGACGAATACCACACTGAGAAATCTGATCTGCGGATGTCGTTTTGATTCCAAGTCCATCCATTCTGCACCAGCATTTTTCCCATTATTGAGTTTTATACCCAACTTGGCGGCTACCACAGCAGCTTGGTTTTTCTTCTGCTGTTTAGTAATCAACTGACGCTCCTCCATGGTGAGTTTCGACAGCGCCTTTTGAATCGTACGTTCGTTCATGTCTGCAAAGTCACCACCACTGCTACTGCTCAGAGATTCATTTTCAAGCTGTTCGTTCGTAAGTCGATGTGAACAGAAAATCTCCAGCCGACTGTCTTTGATTTGTATAAATCCAAGTATGACGGCAGTGTGTTCGTCAGTGTTTGATATGAAGGCTGCTTCGTCCCACATAAACTTCGTTGCCGAGTCTCCGCGACCAGCCTGAAAGTAGACAAGAAAAAAACACCATTATAACATTTAGGGAAGCGGAGGAAATGCGACACGGCGGTATTGTGTCCTGCGGCTGTCGGACAAGAACCGAGACGAGATACACGATAGCAGCTGCAAGCCGTG
>JAYMFW010062214.1:3431-17361 GCA_036785005.1 Tubulanus punctatus | reverse complement strand
AGAAAATTGAGTCGACATCACTAAACACGACGTTGAAATTTCACTGCAGAGATAATTCTGCCACTGGGGTTGTGGACTGCATTCATACGCTTTCTATAGATTACTGTTGAGCAAATACTCTCAGATACTATTTAGACCGACTTCTTCACGGTGGATAAAAAAGATGAATAGCCGCTGATAAAAAGAAAGCCTCTTCCCAACTACTGATTAAATTACGGTGAACCTTTAAAGCACTACTAAACCGATATAAAGACCATCGTAGGATCACCAGTAACAATTTGAGCGGAGCTCATTTGTGCGAGAAATACACAAAAACTAAGACATATATATGCGAAGTTACACATTAAAGCATCCCTCGGGTCAAATGGCAGACTAATGTATACCAACAAGCGCCATTGTACAATAATGAGACTGTTTCATTTCTTGATCATAAATGGGTTCAGCCTCTAGCTATACCTTGATTGGAAAGACGACTGAGAAATCTTACAATATCTTATTGGATTCGATGCAATCTAATTTTCACCGGCCAGTTTTTCTAACACTAAGTCTTATATTTCTTCAGCAATACATCATAACGTATATTAAGACGCCAATATCAATTTATTTTTCATCAACTTAATTGAAAATGGATGTGCCTTCTTACTGATCCTAAAATTATCCACGACGACGAACATAAACGTGGTCAGTAGGCCTACAGCCATTTACTTGACGAAGGGTGTTATAAGAATCTTGTATCGGTAATATTTTAGCAAGTCTACATAAGGCGGTAGTGATCACGTGCAGCAATTCAATTCTTTCAGTACGATCACCGTAAAGTTATGATTACCAAGCAATTTACCATAATTCTCCATTTATCAAACTTCTGCAAATGATGTGTAATGTCCGCGACGAAGCACGGTATTGAATCGTATAGTAAGAGATAACATTGATAATTGGGATTCACCCAAGGCACGATTAGGATGCTCGTGCCTTCTCGCTTTATTTGCGTCGCAACTTGGTAAAGATGTTGCTGAAGGCAAAAGTACAAGAGACGTGGTATTTTACCACACTATTGGTGGCTGATGAAACGAGGTGGTCTTCCGTTACTCACGCCAAGTATCCATCTTATTAACGCTTATTATCTGTGTAAAAGACTGTATTTCAGATGAATATGAATGTCGAATTCATACACACATCTGTTCTTCACGATTATTCTTAGCTTTCCTTTCATCGATATTCCACGAAGAACATTTTTTTTCTGACAGTAGTTGAAGTACCGGTATTCTTTTTGTCATGAAAAGTAACGATTCTCACTGCCTTTCTTATTACTGACTTCAGAACTCTATTACAATTGTTAAACATCATATTTCTTTAACTAAAAATTGTTTACTAACATCGTCCTCGAAGTAAAATTTTCGTGCTTACTAGTGTGCTTTTTTGACGGCCTAAAAAGAGTTGACAATATATCTTATACAATTATACCTAGTAAGCGTTATTCGCTATCAGTGTGCAGTACGTCATCAATAAATGTGTACCAATAAATGCAGCAAAAATACCTAAATTGCGGTTAATTTGTATTGATTAATTCTTAAAAATCATTTAGAAATTACAACGCGGTGATTTGATGTCTAAATGGTTTTTTTTTAAATAATTAAATCGTACGAAAAGCGATGACGAAATCGGCCGTGACCGCCAAGTCGGTACTAGTTCTCAGTCGTGATCGGCAATGCGAGTGAGTTTCCTATTATCGAATCAATGACGATAGTCGTTGTCAAGGGCGGATCCAGGATTTCTGAAAAGGGGGCGCAAAAATGTCAATTTTGCATTGGTCTCACTTGAGCAAGCACCGAAGGTGCGACAGACATTAAGGGGGGTTTGGGGAAAAAATCAATCAATTTCGAGCTTCTGGTACAATTTCAGACGAAAAAATGAAAATGAAATATTTTGCTTGGCCGATAAAGGTGGAGGGGCGCCGGATGCGCCCCGCTAAATCCACGCCTGGTTGTTCGAAACTTTTACAAAGATCTCCCTTTTACTCCGATGGAAAGCACTTCTTCGGCAGTTACCAAATTGCGATAATGTTCTCCTCTGTCCTGAAAATCCAGTAGGGTTCCACTGAGAACATAAACGCTACTATACTATACTATATACATAATAAAATCAATGTAATTTTTTCAGGCGTCAGTCAACTTTTAAGTTCATTTTCTTGTTATAACCATACGTCTTGAGCAAATAAAGACAAAAGATTAGAAAATACACATTTCGTCTGATCGGTGAGTGCCAATGCGCACGGGATCGGCAACATAAAATATCGACAGGTGTTCTCAAGATAGCAGTACGCTACAATCAACAATAACTATAACCATATAACGATATCGAGCTATCTCCAATACGTATCTTAAGGTATATGTGAAATCGAGAAAGAGTACATCCCTTGGTATGATATTGTAGAAATACGTCTTAATTGTTGTTCAAGGTGGTAGATACGTTGGGTTGATTTTCCAAACGATCGTAAATGCAAATGTCCTTATCTCAGTGGTAAAATGCTTGTGGATGGGGTTAAAAGAGTTGACGTGCGCTCAACGTCAAAAAACTGCTCGTTAAGAGCGATACAGTGTATTCATCCGTTCTTGTTTCTCATTTGACAGTTAAGCGGAAAACAGAAAACTGAAAAAGAGAGACGAAAAGGTAAGGTAGATAATGAAGATGTCAATAGACATGCGTGCCACAGATCACCCGCTGAGCGGATCATTTTGTTTATCGATACCTCGTGGTCTCGACGTCTCAAGAGATTTCTTTCATCCATCTTTTTTAATTCTTTAAAGATCCCTACAAGCGCTTTCTGTTATTTTTAATACACATCAGGCGTATCATGAAAAAGTGATACAAATACGCAAACGATATGTCTTCATTTCACGGAACAGCGAAATGATGATTTTTTTATGATGAATGAAAATAGTAAAGCTGATAATATTTCAAATGTTTTAATTTTTTGTTGAAGGAAAAGAAACAAGTCAATCGAGTCTTGATACTGGTTATAACAGTTCTACAACTAATGTCTCTGTAATACATAGAAATCCCACGTTCACAGCAGGTATATTAATATGATATTACATTCAAAAGATTTGTCTATTCATCTTATTTCTTCATGATTATATCATAGTTCTCAATTTTTCATCTTCAAAATAGTTTCGGATTAGTAACTCTAGCGTTCATGTTATTTTCTAGTTCGCCATAGTGATACCCTTGAGGAGGAGCCAAGTAGCGAGGAGAGTTCGCGCGATTTAAGACGTAACAAAAAAGTGGTAAATCTCTTTGAAATATTGCGCAAAATATTAGCATCATATATCAAATACTATCGCCTCATTACATTTTTTTCCTAAACTTTGTACGATTTCTTTTCTATACTTGTGATAGAGAAGAAGAAAGGATACACCAGCATTCACTCCAAAACTACGATCAATACGAGGTAAGTAGAACCTCCTCATATGTAGCTTGGGAACACGTGCAGGGCCCACTATCACAAATGTCGCATTCCACAATGCAATCTAAAATTTTAGAATTAAGCTAGTTTTCTTTTCTCTTTTCGATAAACTGAAATTTGAATTACACTTAATTTTTCGTGATATTATACTTAGTTCATCTGGTCTTAATTGCGGTGAATTAAAGAGGAAACTATCAAGACCGGAGCCTTAGTTTTGTCTTTGAATCTGACTTACATAATATTTCCGAATACCCTGCAGTCTGGAAAATGCACAACAATTGGTGGCTTGCTTTTTACTTTTCATCACAGTAGATCAATGCAATCATAATCATTGTTTTAGTATGAAATCCGTACGAAATATATTACTTGTAGAAAATATCTTACGTGAATTATCATTGTTCGATCTATGATTCTACGTATATCAAACATTTATTTCATCATCACTCTTCTGACAACAATGATAAGTATATACAGTCCAAGTCATATCTGCAATGCATATCTCCACAAATCTCCAAATGTTTCAAGAAGTGAATATCAATATGTTGACTGAAATTTTTTGTGTTCTTTGCACATCCTGCTACAGAGAGTTTGAATAGTATCTCACGTCAGAATTTCTTCCGGTAATTTCTAAAAGCGGTATTTTTGAAATTACATATTTCTAAAACAGAAACACGCCTACTGATTGATGTGAGAGATGGCTAATCCTTCATCAATATTGGTTATATATATTCATAGTTTTACAGAATATCTCTCATGGTGACGAATTCGGCTGCCCCATAAACACGCAATGATGCCAACTGTTGCTCGGAATGGTTGTCGCAAGACAAACACTTTTATAGACGATCGGCTAAAATGAAATACAATGTTGAAGGTTGATTTTGATATAGTGCACAGCAAAATTAAAATTTAAGAATACATAACGGTTTCCTGTAAACTTAGTGACAACCATTTCGAGCAACAGTGAATGATAGCCAAATATATATATTTATTAATTGAAATAAACATGTCTCAGAATCTATGGGTCGTATACTTCCTTCATTCGTCTTAAGGTTTGTCTCTCTTTTTTAAATTTCAAATATATAACCACTATTAAAAGAAATTCTAATTTGAGCAATTCAAATGAAACTTCCTGTACGGGAGTTTGGAGAGAACATATACTGTGGCGAAAGGTTGTCATTTACTTGAGTAAATAGAACAGTAGCATTTGACTGTCTCAGTGTAACCTGATGAATTTCCAGGGCGGGAGAGCCCTTTCAATGCGTTTCCCCATTCATTGTATCCACCGGGGACAGAACTGCAAACCTCTCGTATAATAAAGTGAAGCGCCAACCCCTGTACCACGGAGGCAGATAATGAAATACATGGGTGGGGATTTACTATACGAAACCCCGGTTGTACGAAAGAACATTATGATGTTGTAACAATGATGTTGGAAAATACGAAACGATCTTTATTGGGCCACGGAATTCTTAACGGGGTTCGATTGTAAAACCGTTCATAGGGCTGGGAGGGAAACGAGTCGAATTGAAATTGCGTGAGAATGAAGTATCAATGTGTCAGAGCACATCTCTGTGTCACCAAATCGATGCATCTTAATTAAGGGTTTTACCGCTTTGAATCATCAAGGTTTCCTTCGTGTAATACATAGTAACAAATCATTGTTGATAGATAGCAAGCCGCATCCTTTTAACTGACGGACATATCTCGAACGGCTTCAATTTGTCCAATTTATTTACTCAAATTATTGGCTGCATCTGTTAAATTTGTCTCTGGCAACTTTGCAAAGTCGATTCTTCTACTCTCCTTCCGGCTGACAAGCGAAATGTTTGCAAAAACTGAAACCCATGCGTATGGAAACCAATCACATAATCATCGGACATATTGTGACGTCACAGTTTTTTAAAGAAAATTTACGCGTATTGTACACTGCACTTTGAATGTTTGTCATTGTATTACTTGTCATTATATTTACTACATTGAAATATCATTTTAATTGCCTGGCAAGGTAATGACGTCACAACCTCTCAAATAATAGTGACTTTAAGACTAATTATCGAGATATCGGATATCAGTCCACGATCTAGAATTGTTAGATCCCCCAGCTACTGTATACGGCTATTAATA
The DNA here is from genome assembly GCA_036785005.1 of Tubulanus punctatus. Lineage (NCBI taxonomy): Eukaryota > Metazoa > Nemertea > Palaeonemertea > Tubulaniformes > Tubulanidae > Tubulanus > Tubulanus punctatus. The sequence continues at coordinate 11,774 of JAYMFW010062214.1, read as the reverse complement.
CGTCAATCCCGTTGTGATAACCGTTATCGGTACTTGTATGTAACGCCCGGAATACAAGATATTCTAGAATTTATGATATATCACTATGGTTTCACGGGTTTTGCCTCGCGACACACTCAGGTTTCATATTTTATAAGTTTTTTTTCGTCATACCTAACTATAAGCTTTTATAATTTCACCGATTGCAGATGTTTTATTTATTTTTATTTATTTGCAGAATTCATTTTGCATATATATTTTAATCAATTAGATAATTCTAACTTCAGCGAAAAGAATATGTATCAAGTCATACGCGGAAAATATGTATGAATGGGCTTATTAAAGGGGTATAGTGTTCCTTCAAAGATTTATGGGTAGAAACAAAGGGAATAGCAAAGTGGACCTCCTTAAAAAAATCCAGGGTACGCCCCTGAAAAAATGCTTTAAATTTAGACTCGAGTTCATTTCACACACTGCATGCCTTCATCCTAGATCAAGATTCCTTCCTCTCGTGAAATACAATACTGACAGAAAATGATGATTTTGTTAAGAATGAATGACGAACGATGAAGTTGTTTCGACTTTTGTCATCACCCAGAGTACAGTCAATAGAGTGAGCGACTAAGATAATAATTTGATATGATGTTTTTCTTTCTATTGATTTAGGAAGGAAAGTTTGGCAACACACCAGTCCGGCTATTGTCATTGAGGAAGACGACGCCAACCAAACAAGGAAGGTTTTGGTTCGTGAAATTCCCCAGCTGTTGCATCAAAACATTTCTTCGAATTTACAGCAAATTAATGGAGAAAACACAAGTAACGTTGACTTCTACGTTGTAAAACCACATGCTTTAAAATATATCTGAAATCCGGAAATTACTTGCGAAATGTCATTCGGCGTTTCGGTATTTTTTCACGTTGCCTACTAATAAACGACCGCATTGCGTGTTCTCTTAATATTTGAAATATACGTCGAGAATCACAGTTGACATATGATATCTTGCGGTCAAGAAATAAAAACCTGATGGTTATATGGGCTTATTTTGTAGGAGCAATGAGTGAGAGTGTGATTGGTAAAGATGACAGTGATTTAAAGACAAATCGTGGCCGTTTGACTTTATGCGGCGAAGATCTGAAAGATGAGAGTACACTTCCACAGAGACCTCACAGCTCCATAGGATGTCACAAGAATTCGAATTTATTAGATTTTCCTTCAAACCAGGGTAAAATTTTATTTCATCAAATAGATGTTACTAAACGAATATTAAGTACGAAATTTAGGGGATTCTTGTAGAAAATTCACAAAAGTACATCGGACACACTAGAGGATTTTTGACGGCGATTTTTACCCGCTCCTCTGATCGACTGGATCACCGTTGGGCAGGTTGCGGTGATGGACACACTACGCGATTTTATAAGCGCGATTGAGTCGGGCGACTAAATCGCACTAAAAAATCGCCTAGTGAGCTGTGTTACGTGTTATGGTCGAGAGAGGGCCTGTGATTGATGAGCTGACAGCGAGTTGACTTTTCTATCATTCCTCATAGGCCACACAAAACTCAATTTCATTTATCATTAGTGGACGGTTTCGCTTCGTGACCCTACTAATCAATTCTGCTGCCAAATATGATGATGGAGATATCGGGACTGTGACCTTACATATTACCTGTCTATCTAGTTTGGGCGATGATAGAAATACATTCGCAATAATAGATGATAATTTCAATCAAATTAATGATTTAGGCGCTAGGGTGCGAAGAAAGGACACACCGGCAATCATGTATCAACCAAATAAACTTCTAAGAGGTAGGAATGATTAAACATGCATATAGTCTACACTCTCATCATCGCAATTTCGCCGTCGGGTTAAATTGAACTTATGAGACTATACGCCATCTTCAGGGTTTCATACAGGTAATGTCATTGATATTCGGAAGATATCGGAAAACGAAGAACCGACAGATTTTGTTAGCAAATCATTGGCTGGCGCATCCGATACGTTAAAATTGCCGGAGGGTCGTAAGTCGAAATTGTTGAACGGTGTACACTAACAATATTTCCACTTTTCGGTACTAATTAGAAAAAAATCATATGGTCCAATCCTCTTGTGTCGTCATCTACTCTTTGAGAGGTTGTCTTCCGAATCATGTCTTTGAAATGACTTGTTTCTCGTAAGTCAAAAGGAGTGTTTCGAAAGCTAAAATCGATAAGCTTGTCTCCGGGATTCGTATGTCACAAATGATTCGATCGATCTTTTTATCAACGTCACGATGATGACATCACTGTTTCATCGATTTTTAATACCATCGCACATTGTAACCCAACCAAAATCTCCTTTTTTCCGAAAATAAATGTGAATAAGAGGCTAATTAAATTGATGCTTATAGTTTGTCAAATATAATCTCAGAATTGACCCGGCATGCTTACTTTTATTTTCATTTCATTTAAAAAAAACCTCAAATTTCAAACTTTTGACCTGGCAGGTTTTTACTTTAAAAAGATTTTTGGAGGATGTATGTAAAGTGAATATTCTAACCCAGAGCTTTTTATCATAAGATAGACCCGGTCGCCCATAATTGATTTTACCATTTAGGCATCAATATATTTAGCCTTACTGTGTTATGCGTTTTTTTCCTATTGACAAATGTTTGCATTGAACAATGCCAGAGGCAGTTACCTAGCACTTGTATAATCCTTTAAAAGCACGATCCGCATCATTCATTTGGCAGAGCTTGCGTTACAATATCGTTATTCTATTTTATACAGCAGCCCGAAGTAAGAGCCAACCAAGCCTGGAAACAATAGAAAAAATATCGACGCACGCGCAATGCGGTGCGAAAATCGGAAATAAAGTTTTAATGAGGAAAACTACACCCGCCCAATTGCCAAAATTGGAGAAACTTAAAGGTAAGCTATTAACCACCTGTTGCTTGTGATTACGGTTAAACTTCGTTATCTCATTTTATTTACATGATCGATGATGTCTCAAACATTGAAATTCTGAATGCCTCTGAATTGTAATTTTCTTTTAAATTCCAGTACGACAAAATGCACCAGGCGCAACGGAGCTAATGGAGGAGGAAGAAGAGGAGGACGAGGATGATGACAATTGCGAGGAAGATCCGGAGGAATTAGCTGGAGCAGTTGGAGGGCATTAGCGGATTCGATTTAATTATATGCACTATCACGTGTGGCATGTGTCGAGGTTCAAACCATAGACTCTTCCACGCGTCACGCAACCGTGCCCTAATGACGAACTAAAACATGACGGATGCGAGAATCGCTGCATTTCAATGCTTTACTGACGATGTAAAAATATTATTATTTTCATAATACCTTGCACTGTTATAAAATCCAATGCATTATCTGTCCCTATCTCTCTGGTGGTGTGAGGATACCCGGTTTTTTCTTCCAACTGATTACTATGAATCGTGGCAAAAAGATATCTATAGCTTGTATTATGTTGTAGATTATTCTGTTTATTTTCAACAAAACATAAATTAACATTATATATACTGAACCTGTAGAAGTTAATGTAGGATTCTAGGTAATAACAAATTTTAAAAAAAATCCTCAATTTGCTGTATCGACCCAATCTAATGTTTTGTCTGTTTGAAGAATGATTAACTCTTGATTTTGAGATCAACGAGATTCGTGTTCCGATGTAACCTAAACGTGTGTGTATAAATGGCAAGCAATTGTTGTCCGATATCAAAATCATTTCTAACTGTATTTTATAATAAATGTAACAAATCCTATAAACTATAATTTCAAATTTTTCTTTTGTTCCACCGAGGAGTATATATACTATGCAAACCTTGTATCAGTACGTTGGTAAACATTTTTTTTTATGTTCCAGGGGAAACAAAAATATCCATAAACATTCATTTTAAGCATTAAATCCGTCGTAATTATGAAATAACTGCATCAAGGAAATGTCGGAAATGTAATGAGAATTTATATTATCGTTCTTTTATAACGCGGTTTGCATGTTATATTAAACGTTAGGTTGGCATTTACATCAGTGCAAGTTTACAAACTGCCATCATCAACTCTCAAAAATGATACATTCGACTGTTTTCATAGGTAATTCATAGACCCACGTGAGATATAGCTGTCAAAATTTTCGATTTTAGCTTTCCCAGGCTAGATCAGGGAATTGTTATATATATGACAACTCCCTGGCTAGATGAACCGTATAATAAGATACGTATTCAAGCTAATCCTGTTCAATTAATATTCGAGGGATAAAGTAATAAGCTTACACGGGTGGGGTTTTGTATTACCTCTATATATTGTCGGTTGTATGTAGGGGAAATCATTACAGAACGGACGTCCATGGTTAGAGGCAACATTTCTCAAGTAAGTTTCATTCCTAAAAAAAGGTCAACTTTTTCTAAGCGGAAATCGCCGGGAAGACAGATTTACATATGTTTTATAAGTAGCTTTAAGTAACTTTTTAGGTTTTTGTTCGATTTAGATGGCAGATCCAACGATGGATGAGAACTTGTCAGCTTTATGCGACGAGGCAAGGAAAAAGTTGGCACATTTGTCAGGAGGGATACACTGGGCGCCATCGACAACACTGGATTTTGCTTCTCAAAGAATCGAAAGGAGTCTTTTATACGATTGTAAATTGATCGGTAACGAAAGTGGATTGATGACAATCGAAGCGACAACAGTTTGTTTATTGTGTGTATTTGGCGCTATAGCTAATGCTCGTATTATCATACCTATAGTATTTTCATTCAATTCTCAACGTCATCTCGTTATACTCATTACTAATCTAGCTTTCGTTAATTTCGTCATCAGCATTATTTACGTTCCGGTTCATTCGTATCACGTGATATTGCATTCTACCGTATCACCGTCGTGGTTCTGTACCGGGATGAAGGCGGTAATGCGTTTACTGGGAAGCGTTGCCTTGGCGACTACGTTAGCCATTGCTCTCAAACTTCACTGTTATTTGAGAGTCAGTGATAAGCAGGCTATCGAAAAACCGGACATAACCGCATCATTGGTTCGTCTGTCTTGTATTTGGGGAATTTCATTTGTTGTTTTCGTTTTACCTAACGTTTTCAAAGTCGCCAATTTAGATTTCTTTCCGACAGACGATGCATGTACGGTTTATGAAGAACTATCGGTGTCTTACTCGTGCCAGTATTCAGACTGCGGTTACATGTCCTTCGCTTTGACAATTCACTGCGCTCAGATACTCGTTACATGTTTCTGTCTTATCAAAGTTCACTACAGAATAATCCGTGGACGACGCGCCAGAGTTTGCACGAAAGGAGCTCAAAAACATTACAGAATGGCTACAATAACAACACGATTGGTACTATCAGTTTATATTCTCACATGGGTTCCTCTTTATTTGAGGAACATCATGTCCGTATTTACGACGGTCTCGAAAGCTTTGACGCATGTCACAATGTTCGCCTATTTCGTAGGAACATTTACCACATCGATGGTGTTCCTTTACGGCGTACGTTCATTGCGTTATCAAATCGGTAAATTCTGTCCGTGTTGTAAGCGAAAACAAATCGAACAGCGATTGAATAAACCGGACTCGACCGACGAAGTTTCGTCTGATTGTGGTCGGATCGGAGTCGATGAGGCGTCTTTACAGTCAGAGGTCGTACAAATATAAAAACCGCCAGATACACTGAATTTTATGAAATATTGACAATAATAAAATCTCCACTGCCTGTAACCAATAACCAAATTTAATGAAATATGTTCACAGTTGAGTTGTTTCTTGGTACAACCCGCGGTGCAGTACGATATTTCGGATATTTTTGTTGGAAGTTCTCCTAAATCAGGACAGTTTGGACCGATACACTACAGACATATCCTCGGAGGCAAAAATACACGACTTACGAAAAGTTTTGAACAGCCTTAGAGTAAATAGACTGTTCAGTTAACAAGTTATTCAAATACATGTAGACTGACTGTTTACTGAATATTCTAAGAGCTCTAAATCTAGTTACACATTGATGTGTTTAGCGTCCGATTTTCTGATCCGTTAAACCGTAGACAATAGAATACTGCTCTTCTATTGTCTACGGATAAACAGATGCGATAATCGGACAGTAAACGCATCCACGTGTATCTACATCCATGTACAGAAAACGCCGCCGAATTCGGTACCGGTTTAAGATTCCTTTCATTTTCATTCCCCTTTTGAATCGGATTCAACGTCGTCGCAGGCTGACACAGATTCCAATCCATCCAGCACCAGATCTAACATTTCTTGACAAACGTCAAACTTAACAACAGAAGTTATTTTGATGGTAAATGGCAATGAATTACAACGCATTTATTCTCTACAGTTCACACAGAAAAAAAAATCTAATTCATTTTCAATAATTAGTAATGGAAAATACTAAAAAATATCTCATTTCTAGGCAATCATAGATTTTGAGAGCTAAATCAACAGAATAATACATTTGTTCATAATCAACTTGAGAATCATTTTGCAGATACACGAATCGTTAACTTTAGGGTTGTTCTAGTAAACACAGCTAACATAGAGGAGGAATACCGAGTATTAATCCATTATTTAAGGAATATTTTCATAACGCTTTCATAATTCAATTTTACACGGATAGATTTCATAATTTAAGCCACAATTTTCACAAAGCAACACGAAGCCATCAGGAGAACTGATTTCACATGATTAAATATACCTGTTAATGCTGTAGTTAATCCTGTGAACACAATTTCACCGTCCAGTAGAAGCAGGTTTCACAAAAATATACACTATTTATATGTACAATTTATATCATTTCATTTCATATATATTATATATTTACATAGTTGTGAATTTCAGATCTTTCATAATAAAGACAAATAAGAACAAAATTACTGGTACAATGTAACACCATTTACATGATAAAAACTCTACTTTTCTCTATTCCTATGGATGTCAAAACTTAAGACAGATTGGAATGTCCTTGTATCACCTTATTTGTGGAATAATTTACTGTTGAAATCAATGAACTATGGTCACAGGAAAAAAGCGTAGTGTCATTCATTAAACCCCAGTAGATTGTATACATTTATCATATCAGTAACGGCTTCAATCACTAAAAACATAAACCCTGTACCTCTATCGACCGTAGTCTTTAATGATGTAAATATTTTGGAAAAACATAAAGATCTTTATGTATCTTTGATATTTTGTAACAATGGTAAAATGTTACAACACTGAAAGCTTTTCTGTTATAGTTCTCTGAACATGTATCTCCGTGAACTTTTCATTTTATGAATATCTCCATGAACCTTGCATTGCATGAATATCTTACATATTTTATACTTCCTTGATGATAACGATGATATATATATGTTATATTCTAATTGATGGAATAAAGTGCAGTAAATATCATTTCAATTATATAACTAATCAGACATTGCCTCAGACATGTATCAACTTTTTATAGAAACTCCACACAATCTTATACATTCATTATATTATCAATACTCTCTCTGTAGAAAACAAACCAGAACAGAAATGCAACTTCAATCACAATACATAACTCATAACTCTTCAGATCTGATTTTTTCACATTCTTATATACATATACATGATTATATTATTTACATCATTAAATATGAGGCCAATATTTACAAGTTTCATTAAAGAATCTAATGCCGGTTTTTATTAAAACACATTGAAAATAAAGTCGAATCATTTATGATTTTTAATGTTCTGATTTTCAAGTGATCCAGATGTAAACATAAGAATTAAGATATTATGGACAATAGAAATGAAGACAATTCTAGAGTAAATGCACACAATACTGAATCCTGGTGCATAAAATAAAGATAATTTTCATGAGTACACATAGTATGATTAATTTGTGGTAGGTAATGTCTCGAGCCACTTTTTTGTGTCTTCTGGATGCACAGTTCTTTAATCATTGGTTTAAATATAAACATACAGTCGTCAATGATAAATAATCAAATCACTCTTCATTCGAGTTATCCCAATAACATTCAACAAACCCGTAACTTCAGTTTCTCAATTATGTGACATATCTTTAACGAAGGGCCCAATTTCAAACCCATATACTTCATCAACATTTCACTCTTAAGTAGCAGAAAAGCCTTTCCATCAATTTCCTACAATACAGATAAAAATATTAAATGGTAAACATATTTCATAATGAGTATAGGATGTAACATATGTGTGACGATTGAATTATTTACATGTTTTCTGAATAATTCAGCGTGGTGGGATAAAGCAGGGTCAATATCAGCGATATGTCGTAATACATCATCAGTTGTCCAATCTGACGGATCTTCTGGAAGCTTCATACTCTGACTGGGACCTTCAAAAACTGAATTATTACTAGCTGAACC
>JAYMFW010061992.1:0-10909 GCA_036785005.1 Tubulanus punctatus | reverse complement strand
GACATGGTGCTAACAGCTTGTTACCACCCTTCCTTGGCCGCTAGATGGCTGTACTATACGGGAAAATATCGCATTGCAACTAAACTTTAAAGCAGGAACGATACCTGACCAGCGCTCGGCGTATTCTACTTGTTAAATACAGAAATATATGATCCAGAGCTACACTCGGGACCCGACCGGAATGTGTTAAGAGAGCAATTCTAAATTGGACCGTAAGGATAATGATACAGAGACCCCCCAACACTGTTTTTGGCCATGTTTGGTTAAAATATTAGAAGAAATGAAAAGTGCTTTACACTAGCAGAAATAAGCATGGGGAAGTTTTTAGTCGACAAAATCTTCTCTTCCGCGCGAACTTTTTCTGGTGAATTTATAGAGATGTGTTTTTCTGTTTCGCTCTTTCGAAACTGTTCATAATGCCATCAAATGAACATTATTAAAAAGAACTCTAACTCTCGCAGCAATAATTACTCAACCCTGTGGAGTTGTTTTTTTACGCCGAGTGTTTTTACAGTCGAATGGTTGCCAATCGCAGGAAATTAAATTTCGTTTTATCTCGTCGATTAGGTTTTCAAGTGATAATTGTTTTTGCTTGTCGTTTGGAAATCAGTTTCTCGGGAGTAGCTAGCGAATATTTGTTGAACTGGAAAATTAATTGACGTAGTCGCTGTTTCTTATTGGCTCGTGAAAAAAAAAGGTTTACATGAAACTGGAAACAAATATAGTTTCTGAATGTCACTTAAGATTAGTTCTATAGCGTAGTTAAGTTTGATTCATTGGAAATGAATGTGTTTGGCTAATGAGGAATTTCTATGCATTTTCTGTAGATGGCACTGATGTACTGTAAGGTCAAGTTTTCATTGAAATAAGATGAGTAAAACCACAAAATGAACTATTTCTGATAAATTCTTCACTTAAAGTAAAAAAATGCTGCAGATAGACAATTCTTATTACAGGGGAAATCCTTTGAATCTCTATATAAAAGGCAATATTTTCTGTAATGTGCCCTACATATTGGGAAGTTAAGACAATTTTGGAGACTTCGTCAATATGATTGCAATTATATCATATCAATTATATCATTGCAATAACTTATCAATGTTTGTTTAAATAGAAAACATTTCCTTATGGGATGTAACCGATTATTTCGCTCAGTTATAAAAAAAGAAGCGAAATATCTACTGCTGGCAATACATTTTCTTAGAGATTTATCACTGTAAATACAGTGCTGCCATCTGGTGAGTTAGTAACCAAAATTCCCCATTCGCTTATGTTCCTTACAACAAATCTTTTTACTGCGTATTTTATGACTGATTGAAGTCAAAAAAATATTTGCCAATATTTATGGCAAGTATTGAGGTCCAAATGGACACAACGTGTGATATGATATTTGAGGCACTTTTGTGTTGTGTTCACATGAGTTCACACGACGCTTTCGTCCTGGGTCGACCGTTCACACGGACGTTTTCTCAGTACAAAAAAAACAAAACCAAAAAAATTTTTTTCAGAATTTGTTCAGCTAAAATGTTCCATTGGGCTTTGTGGAATGGATTTTCCGAAAAATATCGATTAAGTAATGTTATCTTTGATAACATCATGATTGTGATGGTCACTGGTCGTGGTAGAGGATAAACAATGTGTCTTAAAGATGTCAGGCCTTTATTTATTCAGCTCTGGTCTATTGCAGTTGCGGGATGATGTATTCGGTCATTTCAAGATGTCTTACTTCTCTCAGCTCACAGATAATAATTGATCAATGCAATTTCTCCTACGCTCTACCGTGTTTAAACACAAAAATGTGCCGCGCTGTGTTTCTTGTGGGGCAAATTTTCATTTCGTCGGAGTATGCACTTATCGGATGAACTTTTTCCTCGGACAGTTATGTATGAGATGTACAGTTAGTCAACATTTAAAAATTATTACCATAGAAATGGGCAACTCTTTGTTGTATTACGGGCGTTGGGACAAAAAATCTTTGATTTCGTTTACTGGGTCTCCTGTATACAGTGGCGGAAAAAGTGGGTGGTTCGGGGGTTCTGACCACCACCTTTTTCAATCAAGTGCCCTTTCAAAAATTGCATCATAAAATTTTTGAATTAGTGTTTTGCGGAACAAAATGGCTTCAATCATAATCTAAAGGTTTGAAAAATATGCCATCCCTTCCTAAGTAATCAAAAGGAGGCCCATCGGTACTTGTCATTCTTCATGTACCCAGGTGCTCTTTTTCTTGGGCTGAACCACCCCCTTCCAAAAATCATGGATCCGCCCCGATATAGACAAATTATATTCCTTTTTAAGGCTATGGCCGTATTGAACTGGGGGTTACTATGGAAAAAGGCACAGTTTCTTGACAAAAATGTTTAAATGAGGAAGAGATACTCTCCCTTTGCAGCTTCATTATGTTGACCTGAAACAGCCCTTCCCCTCAAAATAAATCATCTACATATGATCCCACCATATTGGACGTAAACATTTGGGTTTTTTGGGCTGGAGTTAAAAATACCTTACCTCGGAATATTTTATCAGCTCAGGTAAATTTTCCATCAGATACGACGTAACTTTAACTCGAATGAATTTCTAGCATGGAGACCATGGGGTAATTGAAACCCAAAAATCCCCCCTAGTTATGGTTCTACAGGGGCCACTCCCAGATATGACCCAGCTGACCTGGTCAGTTTTTCAGTTAGCATCAAATTCTCACAGATAAGATGGTCAAACCTTCAAGGAGCCTGTTCCATAGACAAGAATTAAGTTGAGATTGGGCTCACCCCTTTTTGCTAAGAAAATGTATTGCCAGAAATAGATATTTCGCTTTTTTCTTAACTGAGCAAAATAATTGGTTAAATCCTATAAGGAAATGTTTTCTATTTTAACAAACATTGATATAGTATGAGATACAGGTAATTGCAATAAATCCGCCATGCTTTACCCTAATGAAAATATGCCTAATATTTTACACATCATATAGACTAAGTCACTAAAATTGTCTTAACTTTCCAATATGTAGGGCACATTACAAAAAATATTGCCTTTTATATAGAGATTTAAAGGACTTCCACTGTAATAAGAAATGTTTATTTGCAGCATTTTTTAACTTTAAGTGAATAATTTATGAGAATTATTTCATTTTGTGGTTTTGCTCTTCATATTTCAATGAAAACTTGACCTCTCAATACATCAGCACCATCTATCTAAAGAAAATAGAATGGCGAACCCCATTGGACTCTCTGTCTCTTGTAATATACAATGAGTGCGATGTCATCGATGTTAAAATCAGCCATAGTGGATGTGAATCAGCCCCATGTGATTGCGCAGGGAGGTGACCTTGAGGTTGATTAGATAGATCAAGTGACAGATTGGAATCTTTCACAATCTGAACAATTTTGCAAATTTGTATCAAGCGTTTTATGATGCGTGAAAAAAAATGAGTGTAGAGGCTTATTGAAATTCAATTGAAATTCAACAGTGATTTTGATGAATGTTAATGGTCTGCTGAGTCTCATTGTAAATGCATTCATTTCGGCTATTCATGATGAAGACATTCAGTCATTGTTCTCAATTAGTATTAAACTGTACTGGTGATAGTCCCTATAGACGCTGCATGTCCAGTGGTCTAGACCTGATGTTGGAAAACACTTGTTAGTCAGATTTATTCTCAAGATTACAGACTTATGACTTCTTAACCTCTTCGGCTTGAGTTCTTGGCGCAAGTAATGTCTATGTTTTTATGTGTAACATCTACAACTTGGAGTATCCTGAATCAATTCTCGAGCTAAGATCAGCAAGTATGGCAATATAGCACAGAACCCTTATCCTGGAGCAACGAATATTTTTTTTCATCTTCTCAATATCTTGATGATGTAATTTGCAACACGGTGATGAAAAATTCAAATCCACATTTTATGGTACAAGCTACCTGATCGGAATGTAATACCCACTATTTGCTATAAATCTTTGCTTCAAATTCCTGTAGCTTGTACGTCTTATACGTTTTATAGCTAATAGGTACTAGATAGATAGATGAAATGTGTTATGGAGTCCTTTTTTGCCGGATTCATATATAATTCATAACTTAAAAAATATTTGTCATTGTGGGCAAAATGCTAGAGGTGAGTTCTCCCCCAATCATAGTATTTGTAGAGGGGGCCATCCATAATGTATGTACGCTCGGTCTCACGCCAAAAGAGTATAGCGTATGCCAAAGCGTTATGCCAAAAGCGTTCAGGAGCGTACAGGAGGAGGGGGTCTGAATTTTACCTATTTTGTGTGTACGTACTTTATGGATGGCCCCGAAGGAGAAATCCATTGTGTCTACCCACTGCGCAATTCAAAATGGATAAAATCATAGTAAATAACGTCGGGGAGAATTAAAATCTTCCACTCGTGGTAGGTGAGTCCGAATGGAGAAAACCTGAAACGAGTCTGAGAAAATCTTGTTCTCACCTACCACTGGTGGTAGATTCTATATTTCTCATATGTTTCCCCACCTTATGGGATTTCAGGATTTCATTCGTATTTTCAAATTTACTTGGGCCACTATTACAGTCACACCATCTGAGAAACTGAGTAGAAACCGAGTACCTGAATGAGGCACCCCCCCCCCCCCATTCCAATTCAAAACATAGGACTAATGCAATATCCTTGGACAGGGGTCTGCAGCATAATTTGACAAAGTGGATTTTGACAAAGTGGAATTTGACAGAGTGGAATTTGACAGAGTGGAAGACACCTATGAATTCCCCAATGGTTTGGCATAAACAATTCTCAATTAAAACTGACTAATCTGAACCTCTTCAAATCCACCCAGATCAAGACAGAGGAGTGTGGCCCTCGATAACGAATCCATTGCTCCACCCGACCCACTCATCCCATGATAATAAGAAACATGCAGGTTTCTTGCCATTTGCTTATTTCAATCTCACATGTTTTATATCATGGTGCTCTCTAAAGAAATAACCTTTTCGCATTCAGTGTTTTCCATGGTTCAGTGTTTTATCCAGTTTGGTGGGAAATTCTAAAGGTTTTGAAAGCTTATTTTATTACAAATCATGTATTATCAAAATTGCGTTGAAACTGACATGAGTCTCATGTCAATCTTTTTTGGCTAACAAATTTCGCATATCACTCCCGCTAAAGTGCCTTTGAGCGAGAGCTATGTGGGAAATGAACTGTCCCCTGTGTTGCAATTTCAGGGAAGGAGACCCGCGAAGAACCTAAGATCACAAAACTCTGCTTCTTCCGGAACTGTTTTGTCTAACCATTAGACCAACTGTCTTCTCAATTAAAGTGATGCCCATGAGAAAATTCCTACATTTTTAGATTAATTGCCTCCAATGGCTCAAAATCCTCTTATATCTCTCGACCCTAGTGAAAAATCATGTTTTAATTAAAATTGGTCCCTGTTGCATATTGTTGACTCGGTACTGAATTCTTTGTTGTTAGGTTAAATGAAATCTTATGAAAATTCTTTGAAGGAGTTTTTTAAGGCACAAGTGTTCAGTTTGACATGCAATTCATTAATGATTTTCTCTTGATCAGACAGCTTTTGAGATGATTTTAGTACAACAAACTCTCATTAATACCCTGCTGCGCTCGGAACTGCATGAAATAACCAGGGAGATGTCAACAACTTGTTGTGTGAATGAAGCTTTCATAGTCCCCGCTACATAATCTTAGTACCTTTCCTGGATGTCTCTGATACAACGTTGTTTAGATTAAAACTTTCTTCATAAGGATATACAATGTAATTAGGAATTTTTTTGACGCCCTAAAAAGCTTTACAATATATCTTATACAATGATACCTAGAGAGAGCGTTATATAGTATGAGTCTGTCCCTGTCGTGTGCAGTACGTCATACATATCAATAAAACGTAGCAAAACTGAATAAATTGCCACTAATTTGTATTGCTTGATCTTTATATATTTTCCAAAAAATTATGATGTGGTGGTCTGTTGTCTAAATAGTTTTTGAAAAAATTAATTACCTGTAGCACAAAAATTGATGACGAAGTCAATGTTCAATTCAATCCAATTTTTATTAACCTGATTATTTTCGTGTGGCAGCACACAACATACAGCTTACACCATGTGGCAGCTCACACTATGCGGTCTTATCGACCTCGATCATATCATTTCCAATGGCTAGATAATAAAGGTTCATAATACCATGATGATCTAAAATCTTTTTTGGCAATGTGATTACTGAATAATATGTATGACAAAATATGACGACATACTATCCATTCAATATTGTCAACAAAAATCAATGACATTTTTTGAAGCGTCAATCAACTTTTAAGTTAGTTTTCTTATTTCTCATTAGTGCTAAATTTTTTGTGAGGTTATGGATATATTTTCTTCATTTAATCCCCCATCATGACCTGATTCTGTCACCAAATGCCAGTTACCTTTGATGAACCCTGCTGGTGCTGAAGTAGTTTGAATAGGCTTATAGGCTCTACTTAAACAGGGGGCGCTGCAATAAAGAAAAAAGCTTTTTCGATATATCTCTTAACTGAAGCAGAATTGACGACGATGATGTGTTGCAAAATAGTTTCCCATGAAATGTTAGACCCATGTGCAAATTCTCAACATCATCTGTTTTATATTGTGGCAGCCAGGGGCGCTGAAATCATGAAAAACAGCTTTTTTCATCTCTTGACTGAAGCAGAGTTGACAATTTTTCAATGTCATCTGCTGTACATAGTGGCAGCCTGGGGGCATTGAACTGAAATCATGACAAAAAGCTTTTTCATGTAGGGAGTTTGTTGTTTGGGTCATCCGGAGGGGATATAATTGTGTTCGTGCGCAAACGCATTCATTTCTAGTTTTCTTTTTTATTCTTCGTGAAATCAAAGACTTTGACGTCACGTCGTGGGGGCCTAATGTAACATCTCAACGACTGAAACTAGATATTCCTTTAATAGCAATCTCTTGAGTGCGTCAGGCCAGTTTCTCAGAGCAAATGGCAATTTTTGAATAGTAATTAGGGTGTAGTATTTCTGAAATAGGACTGGACTCAGATTATGCATCATGAATAGAAAAACATCTTGAATAACAGCGTATAGATATTTCCCTGCCCAAAAACAGCTCAGTTATATGCAGCGAACAGATGATACTGGACCACGATAATAGGGTTGTGTAGTGTTTGTTGACCATGTACATGAATTAAATTTTTAGAATATTTTAACCTTGAGCTATACATATATGGTAGCACAGACCGAGTAACATTGCTTTTTTATATATCTTAAGTTTATTACTGTAAAACATGACACTTCATTACAGCTGCATCACCGGAGACAAGTGGGGGACTGATTTTCCTGAATAAGTGGAGGAAGTACACAGAATAAGTACACATATCACACAGGATGTCCCAAGCTCCGTTAAATAAGGCCAGAGATTTTTTATTTTTAGGTTTACAGACCATGGAATTTTATTTGTTGGTAGGAGGAGGAAATATGAATATTAAAAAAACAAAATTTTCTACTGAAATTTATAAAATCCATGCCACTTCCATTTTGAATAAAAACACTTAGGTTTCTTAAAGCCAGGAAAATAATAAATTTATCCCGCAAAATTAAATGGTACATTCGTAGTGTATCATGGATCAGTGCTGATACACGCAATGGATTGTCAACCGAATTATTTTTACTTTCATTTTACATTTGACTTTCCGACGTTTTATTTTGAAATCTTTACTTCTGGATAGGCAGAGGAAATAAAATAAGAGAAATTTCGAATTTTATCTTTATTTCAAAAACGCAAATCTTCCGGCCGTGGAACCGTAAACCTAATAATAAAAAATCTCTGGCCTAAAGATACCTCAGTACTATGAAAATCGGGTTACATTGTTAAAGCACATTGGCAGCCACAAGGCAGCTTATACTTGGAAGTCGATATTCCTTAAATTCGCCTCCAGGACAGCTAAGAAAAATACACAAGGACCGAGGAGCAGGGGGGCCAAGGGGGCTTTAGTCCCCCCCTCTTTTCAATGACCTATTTTTCGAAAAAAATATTTATAGAAATTATTTTATTGAAAAAAAGTTTAGGCCAATCCCAAGATATAGTGGTCGGAATCCGAGGAGATTTCTGTAATCAGAGGGGGACTGACTTGATTCTTAATGAAATTGGTTTGAAATTTCGAAAATTTCGCCGGTTAGCCGCCCCAGGAGCAAAAGGGTTAAATTGTAAAATCTTCTCAACTCTTCATATTTGCGATGCTTGTTTTCATCTCATAGTAATACAACACGAATCCATAGGACAAAGGAAACCATATAGAAATAATCAAGAAGATTTGACCCCGTATCCATTTCTGGATATTGGGTTCATATAGCCTTGGAGTAAATTCATTCGGTTTCCTCCAAAGATCGCGGTGAATAAGTATTCCTGTTCGACTTGTAAGATTTCCTTTTCATTAACAGATTCTGTGTTGTCATGAAAACAGATGAAGCAGTAGTATTGTTTGTGATTTTACCCCCCCCCCCCCCCCCTACGTAGAAAGAAAATTAATGTCTTGATTCTCATTACTCATTCCCTTAGATATGACACAGAGGGGGGGGGGGCGCTTTTTATAAAGTTATTCAGGCAGATATTTTTCTTACAGTCAGGCCAACATGTTTGGTTTTACCTCTGCTAGACAAACAAGTCAGGCGAATGGTGAACAATTAAGAAACAAGGTTGATATTGAAGAACATGTTTGTTTGTGTTCGCATCCCTGCAGATTATTGATGAACAAAATTAATGCTGTTTTTGGTCATGTTCAGCTAAAATGTTCGTTCACTTTCACCGCAGAGGGATGAACAAGTCAGGCAAACCTGCGCGCTAGGCTTCAGATTCAGTAATTGTACTTGTAGCAGAAATCGATCCAAATATCGGACCTCATCTAGTATTACAATAACTCAATTCATCCATGAGAAATACTCATGCTGGAAAAATGTGAGTTAATTATGAAATTGCGTGACTTCTCTTTGCCCTGTTAACTCTATGGCTATCTACTTGCTAATCTTGCTATCGATTTATAAAATCATTTGTACACAAGTTATAATATGATCTGCAAATTTGCTGAAAAAAGGAGATATGGCACTATTGCACTTTCGTACCCCCACCTGAAATTTATTTATTTTAACGTCATAATTACCAGGGAGGTATGTAGAGTCAAAATCATGAAGATTTAAACAAAAATTCCGAAAAAAAATTTGGCAAAATTTTGATGTTTTTGGT
The DNA here is from genome assembly GCA_036785005.1 of Tubulanus punctatus. Classification (NCBI taxonomy): domain Eukaryota; kingdom Metazoa; phylum Nemertea; class Palaeonemertea; order Tubulaniformes; family Tubulanidae; genus Tubulanus; species Tubulanus punctatus. The sequence continues at coordinate 1,688 of JAYMFW010061992.1, read as the reverse complement.
CCATTTTTACTACGATCAAAACATCGTCAATCAATAAAATTTAATTGAATTGACTTTTAAATTATTAATTTTCCGATTTTCTTCCCAAAATTAATATCCACAGTATTAGAAATTGATTAATAATTAATCATGAAATTTTAATTGTATTTTTGATAAGAAATGTCAAATATTTCATCATTTTAATATTTCATGAAGTGCACAACATCAATTCAATTAATTTAAAATAAATAAATTTCAGGTGGGGATACGAAAGTGCAATAGCACCTGAGATATTTTTATGTGGGTATTTTTAGCTGCTGACTGGACCGATTGGGTCATTGAGTAATGTGGCTTACTCTGAAAATATCAAGCACCAACCAGTGGGTTTTTAGAGACAGGAATTTTCTCCGGCCTTCAGCGAGGGCAACTTCTGTTTGACAGATGGCTAGTAATTTATGAGCAGTTGTTTTCTCGGATATTACGTTATGTTTACAAACATGAAACTTTAAGTTTTACAAGAATACATCATTGTTTATGCATCTGTCTTATGTTTCACCATCAGATATTTTTGGTATGTAATTTGCATACAATAGTAGACTCCGCCTAACTGGTTCCAATGGGACCGACAATTTTTCACCGAGTTGGAAAACAGGGAAAATGGCCTAAAACATTTCCCTGCATGGAAAATTCATGGAATTTCATAATTTTGGAAATTTCAGGGAATTTTCAGGGAAAATGAAAATATCAGACTGCATGCGCAAAGTGATGTGCATATCTAAGGATACATCTGCCATTCACCTTCTGTCCTAATAATATTATGTTCAGAGATTGGAGAATCTGAATAATGGCATCAAAACGGATTGGCACTTGTTGCCTCCAGAGCTCATGAATATGACATACATTTACTTTTTTGCTTTGGATTTTTAAGTGTCAATGTTTTCATCTCTGTCATCCACGTAATGTATATGTCATCACTATATAACATCCATCTCGTGATATAGATTACTGTATTTTAACTATCAAAACCTTCGTGATTTATCAGGGAAAATTGATTAAAATCAGGGAAAATACAGGGAATTTGAAAACAAAAAAGTAGTGGGAACCCTGAAGTTCACCGACGCAACCGGTTTCCCAATTGGCCGGTACCGAGATAGGCATAGTCTACCTTATCAGACTATTGTGACGAAATTAAGCCTAAATGCATTTCTGACTTAAACAAAGGTCAGTCACAGTGAGAACGGATAATGACAATAAGCCCTTGTAGAGGTTAGTTTCTGTAAGGCCACTAAACAGATACTTTGATTCTCATCAGTTTCAAAAACTGCTGACATCAACGTCGATAGCTACAAACAAAAAACTTTCTTAATGTAGGGCCACACGAGCGTACTTTTTCGCCCGATCGCGGCGAACGACGAAATCGCCGGCATCAAAAATGTTAGATATTTTCGGCCAGTTATTTATGCCTGGTAAATGTCAAATCAATCGGAGGTGTTGTTGATATCATGTGATTTGTCAAAATTTTTTGGCAGTTCACCTTTTTTTACCGATCACATGATTGACGGAAAAGTCCGCTGAGTGTACAACTTTGTGATCGGGCATAAAAATTTGCTGGTGATTTTAATCGACGCGGTCGGCCCCGAGCTTTAGATCTTTAGTAGTAACGCTATTTTCCCCATTCCTGGAGAATGGATGATGTCAGAAAGATCCTG
>JAYMFW010061770.1:0-10913 GCA_036785005.1 Tubulanus punctatus | reverse complement strand
TGTAAAGTGTGGCTGAGTAAACCATTCCGATGGGACTATCAATTCAGCGTTTATATCTACTTTTTTATTTTACGGACCGATGTCAATTTGTGGAATTTCTCTGAACGGTTTCACACTTCATGTTTTGAAGAAACAAAAAAACAGTGATTCCTATTACCTCATCAAAGTTCTCGCTGTTTCACAAATTTCACAAACATATTTGAAAAGAAAACTAAGTAAAAACACATGCGATGAAAATCATTACAATCTTTACATGATTGCAACGACGGCAGCAGCTTATTTTGATTCAAAAGGCCATCGTTCTATGATGATTGAGCCGTACACTATAGTTAAATCTGTTATTAGAGTTTACTTTTCGGCAGAAACTCTATTATTATTGGCGTGTTTATTATTCTACGTGCGTTCAAACAGAAAACCTCCAAAAGTCATGGCCCTCCTTCATTTCTCAACGAATTTACTTGAAACTTCACATATAACTAAATAATAATGATACTCATCGCCACAGCTAAGTAATATTTGATACTCGCAGTCGTTTGGGCTACAGTGGGGTCTGAAATGTCGTTTTTGGCGTGTTTTCAAACAGAAAACCTCCAAAAGTCATAGTCCTCCATTTCTAAACGGATTTACTTGAAACTTCCCATATACTTAAATCATATCGATACGCATCGATGAAATGGACGTTTTTTTATAATTGCTGGCGTAATGGTATCAGCAGGGTCTAAACCTCCAAAAACCTCTTATATTTGTGACACAATATAGGGATTAACCGCTCACGCTTGTGGACACGACAACAATAGCACAATACTTGATCAATATCTCACAATATCTCCTGATCGTTCATAACAGTCCTGCATGGGACATAGGTACAGCGTCAGTTGTTGGAATTGCAGGCCCGTGATCTAATCTGAGCTGGCGTGGGCATTTTGATATTTAATTATTTAAATTTCAATTACATCCATATTTACCATATTAGTGAATCAATCTGACACTATTTATCCAACTAATGGGATAAATATCCATTTATTTTTTCATCGATGTTTTTAACATAAGTTACTACTTATCTTTAACAATGAATTATCAACTGGTAGAGCCTACACAGGTTTGAATCACAGTAGCTAACTTTCGTATGACCTATCAGATATCACCGGAAGATTTTGATCGTATAAGTGGTACCAGTAAATGGACATGGACAGGGTGAGGGAACGTCTTTATTAAAGATTAGCATTATTATACGTGATGACAAAATACAGGTGTAAGTGCACTAGTGAATGGATTCAGTCTTGCGCACCAGTATTTAAAATTCCAAGTTTAACTCTACTACCACACCAAGACCCCGTAGGACAGAGGTAAGTCATTGAATGATTGTATTGTGGGCCTGGGATTGAAACAGGGTAGGGGCACGTTATTTAGAATTTCAATTTTCTTTACTTCATTTGACACCATAGTTACCAGTATGCCTACCCGGATAATAATTTTGACCCGGTGGCAGAAACTCGTTATCGCTGCTTTGCAGCTATATTTATTATTATTATTCTAGACAGAAATATTAAAAAAGATTTATGCCTCTGCCTATTGTTAACTGATCGCCACAATACTTTCAGGATATGTTCAGCCCCAATAATATCATCCATGACATATTGGAAATTTTGATAAACGTCCAGGCTCGTACACTAGGAGGGTAAACGTATTTCAACAATTTTCAAATTTTGGCGCTACTCAAAAAAAGACTCCACCCAGAATTCTTAAAAGTTCGCCGATTGTCACGAAATTTTCACCAGAAAAAATTCAGCTCCTCAATCGTCACAAATGAACGTTGGTATTTCCGATAAGGGGCCCTTATGTCTGCTGGAGAGCGTTAAAATTCTACATCATAGTTTTCAACACTATAGATGTTGCTATCGTATTTTCATGTTGATTTTATAATGTTGAACACATTATGCTGCAGTACAGGCCTCAGTGGCGCAGTGGCGCAGCGCGCTTGATTTCGACATATTGATCAAATATGGTGGATTTGACCTACTTCCTTATTTATACACTTGTTTTTTTTAAAATCAAATTTCATATATAGGTTCCTTGTGTGGTCAGTAATTGGTCAGTAACATGTTGACCTACTTCTTGACCTACATTGCACTTTTTTACTGCAACTCCAGAAAACTCGTTATCGCTGCTTTGCAGCTATTTTCATAATTATTATTCCGGACAGATTTCTTAAAACAGATTAATTCAGCTTTCAATTCTTAACCGAACCTCACGAAATTATCAGGATCTGTTAAGCTGCCTTAATGCCACAAATGACATGTTGGAATTTCCGATAAGCATCTCCGTTCGTCCGCTAGGGGGCGTTGAAAATTCACAAAATTTAGACTTCCAAAATATGTACTTGGAGAAAAATTTCATAAAAGAAAAATCAAATATAGTGTCAGAAGGAAAGTTGTAGCAAAGAACAAAGGTTATTTTGTCTAGGATCTACCGTTTGGGCTCCAGGGGCCCCTGAAGGTGTACCCTGGAAGTTGCAAATCAGGTTTTCTGCGTATAGTTTCTAAACAAATGTGAGATAGGATGATTCTTTGATAGAATATTTTGTAGATCTCATCAATCTGCGTCTAATGATTTAAGATACGACAGGGTTGAACTGAAAGTACGACCGAAACGCCTCCTACAATATACCCCTAAACACGTTATTGCTTATAGCACCTGAACTATAAAAGATAGAATGATGCTTTGAATTAACTTTTTGTAGATCTCATCAATTTGCGTCTAACGATATATGATACGACAGGGTTGGACTCAAAAGACGACCGAAACATCGCCTACAATGTACCCCCTAAACACGTTATTGCTTATAGCACCTGAACTATATGAGATAGAATCATGCTTTGAATTACAAATTTGTATATCTCAATAGACTGCATTCAAGCATATATGACGCAATATACTGATGTTACCACTGACCTACATATTTGGTCAAATATGGTGGCATTGACCTACTTTATTATTTATGAACCAATTTTGATGAAACTACATATATATGATCCTAATGTGGTCTGTAAATGACTGGTATAGTGTTGACTTACTTCCGTGACCTATTGACCTACTTATTTGTTTATAGCCCAATCATGATCAGACTTCATACATATGATCCTATGGTCAGTAAATGACTGGTATAGTGTTGACTTTCTTCCGTGACCTATTGACCTACATATTTTTTTATGGCCCAATGATGATGAAATTTGATATAAAAGATCCTTATGTGGTCAGTGAATGACCGGTATACTGTTTACCTACTTTCTTGACCTAAGCTGCACCTGACAACATCTCCAGAAAACTCGTCTTTGCTGCTTAGCGGCTTTATTTGATCTTATCTTCGTGATTTTTTTACCAGATACTTTTTATACATTTTTTCTTTGCATCAAGGAAATTTTAATGCCTGGGGTTATCTATGGTTTATCAGCTTTTTTGAAATTAGATCGACAAGGAAGGAAAGCTTTTTTTCAAAACATTGGGTTAGCGCAGTCTAAAATTATTGACATGAAGTTTCTACGTAAGTTGAAGGAATGAATTTGAAGTCAAAGTATTTATAACACTGTCGTATTTACAATTAATGCCAGATTTTCCAAAATCGGTATTAAAATCTCCCATTATCATTACATTCAAAATCTTACGATATGACTATTTAAGATGGCTAATTCCGCTAAAAACGCACCAATATTATAATCTAGGGCTCGATATATAACACCAATAATACATTTTTACCTGATTTACATGAAATTTCTATAAATACAGATTCAGCTATTTTTATAGCTAAATTTTCATCCCTAAATTTTACGGTCATTAATCAATAGACCTACACCTTTTCTATTTCATTTTCAAATGAAATCTTTTGCGGCACAATCCATTTTTTAGCATTAGCATTTATCGTCTCATGGTAACCCTTTTGGATTTTCAGGACGGGGGAGGCCTTTGAATGCGTTTCCCCACACACTGTATCTACCAGGGGATCGAACTACAAATCTCTCGTAATGTAAGACACGCTAACCCCTGTACCACGGATGCAGGTTGAAATAAATTGCATGATAAAAATCACCCACCAGCCTAATATATATCGAAATATACTGATAAGAAAGTATTGTAGACTCCTTATACCTTGGATCTGTTTAAGCTTCAGACCTGCTAGCTCAAGACCGAAATTATTGTCCCTTTGCTTCATATTCTATTGAAATTTGTCTCACTTAACTGGGAATATCGCTAAGCCAGGTCCTAAGGTAAACAGAGTTTACTGTATCCAACTTTAAAATGGCCTGAAATTTCAAATTCAATGATGCCGTTAAAACAAACTTTGATGACTGTACGTGTATCGTCAAGTAGATACAAATAGCAGTTTATGATTTAAATACTTAATGAGTAATTCTGTATTTCAGAGTATATACAGTAGTGTAATAGTTACTAGAGGTAATTCATTGATCAATGGTTTTACAGACAGACTTAACCGAGACCTCAGCCCCAAAACTCCACCGGTACGTCATTTATGATCATAATAAGGTCGTTGCGAAAAATTCAGGAAAAGCCTCTGAGAACATTTTTGACATACATTTCAACCCTCGGTATAATGATTCGGCTTTGAGAGAAACTCCAATTTCAACCATTTCACAACAAAGCTAAATCGGTATACCGGGGTTCGACTGTATAAAATGTTGTTCTGGATTATTCCATTCAATCTATTATCGTCTCAATTTCTATTTTATTTCAATGAAATATTCCATTTTTCGTTCAGAGTATGAGACTGAAACTGATATCTTCGCAGAGCGACGATTTAGCAGTTGTATCGGCGGATCAATTCTGGCATCACTGGTAAGTTTTTACCTACAGGGTCATTTAGCTGTCGAATATACTGTGAGAAATGTTATGGGTCCCTGAAATGCTACTCTGGCAATCAAGCATTCCATTTCTGCAGTCGGAATTCAATAGATGGCTACACTGTGAAGTAGGCCTTTGGTCGCACGATTTCTACTATATTTCAATGAATTTCATTCCCTAATTTCTGTGCAATCAGTTGTGAAAGAAATTGATATTTCACATGACGACATCTTGTCCTTTTGATATATCCCAGTGTCGGTTCGACTGTTACATGTAGTTTGATGAAACATTTGATTAAATTTCATTGAAAATCGATTACATTTTAAAGTAAAAAACCTACTTTTATGCACACTGTATGTTGGGCTAGCTCGATTTACGGGAACTCCATCATTGACTCATGCATGTCAAGGCCAGGGAATGACTTAGCGGCCCTGCCCTCCCCCATATTTTTGCCAAGTACAATAAAGTACGGATAAGTCGGATCTGTATGATTAAGTCGGACAAGAATCTAAGTCCCAATTGTGTTTTCTAATCCAAAAATCAATGTGTTAGTCGGAATTCTCCGAAAGTCGGCCAAAATTCAAAGGTCCCAAGTGATCCCACTTATGCGTGCTCTACTGTATCATATTTTTTCAATTCGTAAGGAGGGCTGAAATCGCTCTCAGAGAATCTGAGATTTGTTTATATCAGATTATCGTTTATCTTGGAGTTGCAGTCTATTTCAATTAACTTGGGTTTATCACATGTGTGAAGAGTCCATGGGTTCTGCGATGTGATGTGTCCATTTTATTTCCTCGATGAAATAATTCATACCAGCTGTTCAAAATATCTTCGATTTTCACTTTTTACAATATTTGTACATTTTTTCCTATTTGAGATGTGATCAAATATTCCGGTATCTTTCATCTCAAAAGATAAACATTTAATAAATTGATGAAAATTAGAAGATAACATACAAATAAGACGAAATTTTGTTCAAATTATAACTACACTAGATATATATTTCACAGTGAATGTGTTCCTTCTCTGACTTTTTTCTACTTGTCTTTTTCAGGGCTCTTTTTCAACAAATGTGGATTATAAAGCAGGAATACGAAGAATCAGGGGAAAAGCGTCGTTGACCGAAAATGTCATTGAACATAACTTATGTATCTGTGAAATGACTTCAAGATTGAATAATGTGCATCGAATGACGACTGTTCGGAAATCTATCAACTTCGACCATTCGTAAAGAACTATTTGACGAGGTATGGAAGAACCGAGTCACTACTACAATATACCTCCATCAGGTTATTGAGGTTAATCGTGAAATATGTCGTGTTAAATAAATCTTTATACTCATTTCGAAATGAGATCGTTTTTATTGTTTGCATTTTTATGGCTAACCTGTATACTCAAAAAAGGTGAGACCAGGGAATATCAAAGGGAAAGGTAATATGATATCTCAAACTTTTTTTCGTGTTACCATCATCATGAGGACATCCCGGAATTTCGAATTAGCAGCCACGTAAACGAAAAAATTCAGAAATGAATCGTTTACGGACATCATCAATGAAAATTTTCTAAACGTTCCCCGCCAGGCTCCTTTGTCGCCCGCTAACGATGCCAATCTATCGATACACGGCGACATTTCACAGACGATAAAAAGAAAAACTATCATTAAAACTGTAACTGATGCTTGCGTTGAAGATTTCGATTGTTGTTTTGTGGAGCTAATCGTTCTCCGTTTTGACGTTAGCCGCACTGTTTGGATGATAATCAAGATATTAAAGATAATTAGTGCTGACATCGGACCGAAAGATACGCCCATGAAATAACCAACATGAGTCGGGCGAAAAACGGAAAATATAAATTGATGACTCTGTCGGCTGACACGGCCGGAATGAACATGTTCCTGAATTGAAGCGATGTACCATAAGCATATAAAGTCTTGTAATAAAATGCCGGAAACACATTCACCCCTCCGAGTCGGAAAACCATGACTCCTTTCAGGAAATAGTAAGCCGAGAATCGGACGGTGAAATAGAGAAACGAACATACCAAGTATGATATATCCGCCACAGCCAAAAGTTGCAGCACATGAAATGAAGTTATCGACGATTGCAAAGCTCGTAAAACTTTGATGTTCACGATATTTAAAGCGATACCGATAAGACATACCGGTCCGATATAGAATATATTCAGCTTGGCAATGATTTCCCGACTTTTCCGTTCCGGACACAACAATCCTCCCGTGCTTACGTTTGTTATGTCTTCCATACCGGAATCAATTTTCGGGAGAACTTTTAATCAACTATCATGACAAAGAAACTTTTCCCGGGAAATTTTCTCGACTATTGTGTGTTCACCAGCACTGTATTGAATAATCGATACAGATACCTCTCGCAAAATATATTACATTGAGCTTCAAATTTACAAGATTCTTATTTCAAAATCCATATTAGACATCATTTTCTTTATCTTTCATTGGATTGGATTTTTAATTTTGGTTCAGTGCACGCAAATAGAAAATAACACTGACGCTTTTGATTAATTTCTTTCATACACATTTTGACATAGAATAACGTCCTCGTAGTTTATGTTTCATAAACGACTTGCTTTGCAAACATCAATCCTTATTTCTGTAGAATTACTTTTGGAAAGCGAAATAATAGGGAAAATGTAGCATGTATTCCCTGCTAAAAACGTATTTGCGGCCTGATGCTTACGATATCGTCCAAACAAATTATATTAAATAAGCTTGTAAAGACATCACATTATGTAAATCTTGAAAATGAAAACTGAATCTTACTAATCGAAAACTTACTGAAGCAAGATTCCCGTCGAATCTAAGAATTCACAAAAGGCTATTGGATGAGCGAGGATGTTTATTCTAGACAATCATAGTGACCGCAGTCCGCACGCGAACAGTGACCTCCTTCCATGAAGTGCAAGTGGCGGATGTAGGGGGTTGCATCGCAGGCAAGTGCAACCCTCGTGAAAATCTTGTGCCCTTTGGGATTCTTGAAATAATAGGTAACAATATACCTATTATATTGTATAATTGCAGCAGTAGCAAGAGTTGCTATCTTCAAATCAAATTTGTTGTTTCGTAATCCAGATGCTACCAATTTTTTTGTAATTGTCACACTCCACAGATACTGAATCACCCCAGTTGAGTTCACTATAAATTATGAATAAAGCCATTCTAAAAAATTTTTGGAAATTCTAAATTTTAATCTACACTAATGTATTTTTATGTTAATTTAAACATTTACTTACTTTTGTGCCAAATTAATTTTCATTCCCATAGCAAATAAGTTTTTAAAGTTTTTTTTTTATAGTTATCAATATCATGTCTACTTTTTATGTAGACTAACTATTAAACTATTATTTTCAGGATGTACAGGGTAATTCAATGCTCGGTATAGGACATGTAGTTACTACCAGTGTCGGCATGTTTGATATTGATATTTGGCCAGTGAGTATATGATGGCTTTACTTTTATCGTTCGTTTGTTGTTGCCTCATTTCTCAATAGCAGCTGAGTCTCTAAAACTATCTGAAATTAAAGGTGTAAATGATCAAAATAAATTACGGGCAGCCGTGTTTACATATCTTATGATATAAAATGCTCTGCTAATAGTCTTTTTACTAAAATTTATTAAAAAGTATTTTTTTTTTAAATAGAAACTTGTCTGCTTGAACTTGGTCAAAATATTTGAAATTAGAGTCTTCCTAATGCCACGTAAAAATGACCTTTGCTTACAAAGTGACCTTTGTTTGAAAAACTGCCCGTATTACAGTTGGAAGTTCAAAATGGAAAACTTTTCTATTTCATTTTCAAATGAAATCTTTTGTGCACAATCCATTTTGTAGCATTAGCATTTATCGTCTCATGGTAACCATGTTGGATTTTCAGGACGGGGGAGGCCTTTGAATGCGTTTGCATAAATACAGAACAATATAACAATGGGGGATTCCGACTGCCATAGGTGGAATCCTCGATTGCCAGAGTAACATTTCATACATACCCATTCTGACTCCACTTATCCACAATTTAACCGCCATAAAAATCGATGGAAAAAACGATGGATGCTTTTTTTACGAAACATTATGCATAGAATTTATTAAGAAGTAACATATATTTCAGATTATTTATCAAAATACAAGATTTGTTCCCATTGAGCAACCGTCAGTGTGTGAATTATACAGATGCGGTACTTTAAACTACCAGTTATTTTATCAGGTCCGTCAAAGTATTTTCTCTTAAACTAGAAACATATTTTTCGTTTACGATAAACCATAGTGAATATATATAAAATCTACCACGACTGGTAGGTGAGAAAAATATTTCTGTGACGAGTGATGGTTTTCACCTACCATGAGTTAAATATTTTATTTCTCCACCGACGTTATGACTGACATTTTTACCATGATTTTATCGATTTAAACCAGCGCGCAGTGGGTGGACACATATTTCTGCAATGGGTTTCTCCCACTATAATGGTATAATTAGGGGAGAAATTTTATTTTCGCTGTCATAGTTCATAAAGGCTCGGCTTTACATACTTATAACAAAATTGTGATTTATATTTAAATCGAATTTACTTTGAATCACATTTCTATCATCACTTAATGGGTTTCTCCTGCGATTGCTTAAAATGTGGGAGAAAACACTTTCCGACACTATTATTATATGTTTTACCACATTTTTCGGATTTAGAAATTTCGTGGTGCTGGCAACGCAACTGGGGTTCAAAAGTAATATTGTTCAAATAGGTTGGTTTTTTGTTCATCTTTTTGTTCATCTTTTGCCCTGTGACACAGATACATTTAACAGTGACGCATCAGATCTAAGTAAAAATTAAATATTAACTTATCGTCGTGAACAATACATTAGCAGTACATATATAGAATATGTAGTACATTATAGCTTATTACGAGATAAAACCATTCTGAATCGTGGATAAATAGAATAAAGTAAAAATCCCACAATATATGAAATTGAAATCGAATACAAAGAGAAAGGTGAGAACACCTGATTATGGTCTCTAGATAGATTCCGAAACGTCGTGTCTCATTAGAATTTTTAAATCCTGATTATTATTTACTTTGTATTCGATTTCAATTTCATATATTGTGGGATTTTTACTTTATTATAGCTTATATTGTAAATAATTATGTTATGCTTCTAATTGCATATTGTTTTAACTTTTCCTTTTGATTATATAAATGTAAAGATTTATATCTACCTTCCTTAAACCATGCAAGTAGCAGATGAGTAATAAACTAATCCTAATTCATCACAGAATTTGTTTGAATTACGTGTTATTTACGGCGGACTTTTTCGTCAGCAAGACTACCGGGTAATGACACAACTCTCCGCTTGATGGCGTTACCAACTAGACTGTTGGTATTTGATATTTGGAATAAAAACCGAAACTATTTTCTAATCGAATATCAGACTTTCGTGTCGCCGTTGGTTTCGACGCCATCCATTAGAACGTCCGTTTTAGAATCAGTAGTGCGACACTGGCAAGTGAGTGGTTGTCGTCTGGGTACGTCACCCATCGTCTGCGGTAGAGGGCGCCCTCGTGTTTCCGGAAGTGTCAACACCAACACGCTGCTAAACACTCCGACACTGCCGAATATCAGAGCTACCAGCCATGTGTTCACTTGAGTCTGAAATATTCAAATATGATTTTAACCCTTTAATACCTGTGACTAGCTGGGGATAATTTCACTAGCAGCGAATTACTCTTTCTAGCTCAAACAAGCATCAGCTAAATTCATTTTCATTGAAACGTCATAAATGTATCTCATTATAAGCAGGTTACTTTTCACTGTGGGGACGGGAGAAGACCAAGAAATTCTGCTTCTTCCCGGGATCAGGGTATCCAGCGGTCCTTCCAAGTCCTGCTTTGTCCTGCTTTTGGAAGAACCCTGCTTTGTCCTGCTTTTTGATCATTTTTGACCAAAAGTCCTGCTTTTTCATTTAAAAGTCCTTCCAAATTTTAATTTTACATATTATTTCGTGCGTGTATATTTTGGCCTCTGATCAATTCATTCACTCAATAG
>JAYMFW010061326.1:0-10930 GCA_036785005.1 Tubulanus punctatus | reverse complement strand
AAAAGTCATTCTTTTTGGTAAAAATTTGTTGAAAAAGTCCTGCTTAGTCCTGCTTTTTACCTTAGCCTGACCACTGGTAACCCTGCTGAATCTTACATGATGTAGACATTGAACGATAAGATAGTCCTATGTGAATATACATTTGTAAGCGCTGTAACTTCTAGTGTTTTTCTATAAATGTAGACATTACAATCTGAATCTGCGTGCAGTAGGCTAAGGTGAGTGGTGTTGTCTTGCAGGGTTTGCGCGGATCTGGAAAGTCTTGGAATTAAAAAAACTAAATTCAATGTATTAAAAATCTTTGAATTTTTTGGTATCTTTGAAAATTATTAAGGCGTCTGAATTTTTTTAAGGGCATTCAGGCATCATCCGTTGACTCGGTTTCATTGTTTGTCTGACTGTAAAGCACTCATTGGTATGTATGTGCTCAACTACATGTATCTAAAAAATCAATAATTTTTCATGACAAGCTTTAGCATGTTATTTCTAAAAATAAATTAAGCGTCCGAAAATTTGTTGTGTAATACTCCAACTTCAAATCACGGAATCGAACTCAGTTCGAACAGGATTCAACCCAATTTCACAAGATGTTAGAACAAACGGATGTTTTCGCTTTTCTTGAAAAATTGATCCAAAACCTTGGAAACTCTTTGAATTTCACATATTTTTCTCTTGGAATGTCTTGGAAAAATTTCTTTCATGAAGTGCAGGAACCCTGTCTTGTGGTAGTTGTGTTGTGCATAGTTAGTTACCTATCGAATCTTTGACATATTTTTAACACAGCCACTCCGTGTAACTGAGCAATACTGACATCTTAAATTGACATGCCATCACTTATAAGCACGTCTCCAAAAGACGCTGGTGGTGCAAAAAAAATATGATTGGCCAACTAAAGTCAGGCGCGGATCCAGGATTTAAGGTTGGGGGGGTGCAAACTTAAATTTTTGCCTCAATTTCAGGATAAAATTATCAAAATATTCTTCTAGAGTGGGTGCAATAATGTAAATATTTCGCCAAGCAAAGCGTGGTTAGAAATATTTCGTGGTAAAATTAGCGAGAAATTAAAGTTTGAAGCTCAGACAACCCTTCACCCAGCCCTGGGAAGTGGTTGGTTCCACAGCGCTCTACGACCCAGTCGCGAATTTTAGCAACAGAATTTCTGTCGGCCTTTGAGCACTTATATCTCATCATCTACGGGACAGATTTTGTTTACCCATTCCCTCCCAACTTTATATCGGATAATAACACTTCAAACCTGACTTTCCAGAGGAGAATCGTCCATGAAAGAAACTCCAACTTCTATGTCCAATAGATATCCAGACCTTTCAAAAATTCTCGAATGTTTCCTCTTATCACCACAATGTGCGGTAATAAACAAGAATAAAGATATCTTAAGACTATTTCTTTGACCTAAAACCATTTTTAAATGTATTTGTGGAAGAAAACATGATACAAAATATGACTAAAGATTCATTATGCGTGGATGACAAGAATTTTATCAGCTGATAAAAGCTAAAACATGGCTAAGGAATTTAACTAGGAAAAAATGGTTCCGGACTTTGGGTACTCTCCGTCTCGACTACAGTCGAGAGAGGGCTGACAGGAGCAGTATTCTGTCCTCGACTATAGTTGAGATTGGGCGGCAAAGGGTTAAATGAAAGGAAGTTTTCGTCATGCATTGAACTGCCCTTATATTTGGTATGTAGGTATATCTACCCAAGGACTATTATCACACCAAGATTTGGGTCCACTAGAGCAATAATGCGTGTCGCCCTCTTCAATTCCCTCAAATCAGCTATTTTGACCTGTTATCAAGTTTGAGGAAGTTTTTGTCCTGCATTGAGCTATTGTCCTGATATTTAATACGTAGGTCCATCTACTCAAGGGCTATCCGCACCCAAAGTATTGGGTCCTCTGGATCGATAATGCCCTGGCGAAGCCCTCTTTAATTCCCTCTAATCAGCTATTTTGACCAGTTTTTTAAGTTTTTTAAAGGAATCTTTTGTCATGCATTGAGCTGTTCTAGTGATATTTGGTATGTAGGTCCATCTACTAAGGGCTATGAGTATACCAAGAATGGGTCCCCCAGGTTGTTAATGCCCTAGAAGCACCCTCTTCAATTCCCTCAAATTGGCTATTTTGATTAGTTTTTAAGGAGGTTTTTGTTATGCATTAAGCCAATGTCCTCATAATTAGTATGTAGGTCCATCTATGCAAGGGCTATCGGCACTCCAAGAATTGGGTCCCCTAAAATTTGGTCAGTCAAGGTCTAGAAGACCAAATTTACTATTTTCACCTGTAACAGGATTGTATCATTAAACTGCCATTAATCATATTTATTTGAAACTAACTCCTGTTCTGTATCTCAACTGCGTCCCTTGAGTTTTCCAAGTGAGCATGAGGTCCCTGGACCCCTAGTTTGAGGAAGTTTAAGTCATGCATTGAGCTATTGTCCTGATATTCAATATGTAGGTCCATCTACCCAAGGGCTATCAACACATCAAGAATTGAGTCCCCCAGATTGATAATGCCCTTGTAGAACTCTCTTCAATTTGCTCAAATTGGCTATTTTGACCAGTTTTTCAAGCTTTTGGAGGAAGTTTTAGCCATGCATTGAGCTATTTTCCTGATATTTAATAGGCCTATTTACCATCTACCTAGGGCTATCAGCACACCGAGAATTTGGTCCCCCATATCAATAATGCCCTGGTAGTGCCCTCTTCAAATCCTTTCCTATTTTTAAGGCCACCGGCCTTATAGCTATCGTAGATGGCACGAAATTAGCAAAATGAGTTCCAGGGGAAAGGCTTTTCCATTGCTTGACAAATCCATGAACCATATAATCCATGAATCCATACCGATACAAGAAGCAGAGAATGTACTTGGAACTATTGTCTTAGAATTTTTAATTAGGCCTTCGTTATCGGCAGAATAGCGGGTCTAATTCACGAAAATAAAATCCGCAGGATAAAATTCTCACGATCACGTGACATGCTACTACGTGGATTTTTGCATGAAACAAATATCCAAGCAGTATTACTGATAGTAATTTGAAGTAAATATATTACTCGGCAAAATGTCGTCGCTGTCGTTTTTTCATTAACCCCGGAAAAAAGAAGTTTGATACCCAAAATCTTACATCATTCGTCATTGATACACGAGGGTCAATCACGGGTTGCTCCGACAGGCAGGCGTGTAATAAATATTGTCGGAGCCATTCCTTTGTTCGGAATATGAAAGAACACCAACTCATTTCAATCAGTATTATCTTACACAAACACAGTCTTAATATTTAGCTCCCATCTATGATGACGATATAATATAATCACAGTGGAAAGCAGGGGCAAATGTTGAGTGCCTTATAAAATTATATATAATTTATAAAGAATTATTATAGCACAATTATAAAGAAAAGGGTACCTATTGAGCTGAAACCAGTGACGATCGATGCCAAGCGAGCGCCAACGGGGGAGTTTGGGGGTCCTTCCCAAGAGAATTTGAAAAATTGAAGGCTCTGAGATGCTATTTGAGGGGTTTATCTCAGTGGAAAACGGCCACTTCATTTTTTTTGGGGGGTGAAATAAACATAATTTAGATTTCCCCCCAAAAATAATTTTTGTGAAAAATTTCATGGGTACATTTTTTGGACTGCCGCAAGTGTGGCAGATGAGGCATCCTAGATCCGCGCCTGGAAAGTCATCATGGTTTTCCACTGTAATTGTATTAAGTCTGGAGCGCAATACAATCATAGTGTCTTTCACTCGATCATAGTACAAAGAATCGCCTTTTACAGAAGGTGGCCGCCATGCTCCGAGGAGCATCTTGTTACCAGTTTTTTTCAGGAAGTTTTCGTCATGCCTATTGTCTTGATTTTCAGTAAGTTGGTCCATCTATCCAAGGACAATTTGTATATCAAGAATTATGTCCCCTAGATTGTTAATGCCCTATAGGCCCTAGAAGGGCCCTATTCAATTCCCTCAAATTGGCTATTGTGATTAGTTTTTAAAATTTTTTAAAGAAAGTTTTTGTTATGAATTAAGCCAATGGTCTCATATTTAGTATGTAGGGGCATCTACGCAAGGGTTATCAGCACTCCAAGAATTGGGTCCCATAAAATTAGGTCAGTCATGGTCCAGATGACCAAATATACTATTTTCACCTGTAAAAGGATTGTATCACTAAACTGCCATTAATCATATTTATTTGAAACTAACTCCTCCTCTGTCTCTCAACTGCATCTCTTGAGTTTTCCAAGTGCGCATGAGGTCCCTGGACCCCTAGTTTCAGATTTTTTTGTTTCACGATTGGTTGGATCGCCCAAATAATTTTCGTCAAGGGTTCCAATCCAGTATAATCATTACATCAGGCCTATATTATACCGGACGCAGGCTAAATCTTTGAATTTCTATATTATAATGTGCATATCGAAAGTATTATTTCGCCATTCTTTCTGGTGCTGTCTCACTTTGACAACTTATAATTGGATCTGTTCTATGTGCATGTTTATTGTATTTTGGCACCACTTCTTTCCCGTCCAAATGGATGGGTACTGCACTAGTATGCTAATAACATGTAGAACAGATCTGACAATTTTTGTGCATTTATGAAGTGGTTTTCTGTTACAGTATTTCAACATGAATTTATATTTTGCATGTGTCATTTCTGATCTGTATTCTTGACCTTAGTATGAAAGCCGAGCTTCAAGGCCGCATGGCCTCTTGTTCAAGTTTTTTGAGGAAGTTTCGCCATGCATTGAGCTATTGTCCTGTTATTTAGTATGTAGGTCCATCTACCCAAAGGCTATTAGCGCAACAAGAAATTGGGTCCCCCAGATCTATAATGCCCTGGTAGCGCCTTCTTCAATTCCCTCTACTCAGCTATTTTAACCTGTTTTCTAAGTTATTCGCGGTATTCGTTTTGCAGTGAGCTTTTGCCTTGATATTTGGTATGTAGGTTCAGTGTTTCCAATGTGAGCGGGGTCCCGGGTCTGGCCGGTGCTTGGGCTGCGCCGCTTCGCAGCTTGCTGCTTAAAGTCGATCTCCAAATTAATTTCCTAACGGCCACACGGAGACCCTTCTGCTTATTCCCTGTACCCTGCTGACCATTTTCTTATTGAAAACACTGAGGTCTATCTACTCTAGGGCTATCAGCACACCAGGAATTATTGATTAGGTTTTCATAGGTGGTACCATACCACAGACTTTGTTTATTGACTCAATTGAAAGTGTCTCATCTAAGCCATTTATTTGTTGCATCTTTAGTCTTTGAGTGATGATATTGACTGTAGCTAAGGAACATACGCCTATCTGAAATAAGGTCAGTCAAGGTCAAGATTACCAAATTCACCATTTTTCCTTTAATCAGTGCTGCCATCTAGTATCTTATTTCTTTAGACTACTCTTCTGTCTCTCAACTGCATCCCTATAGTTTTCCAAGTGGGCATGAGGTCCCTGGACCTCTAGTTTTTCATCATGAGTTCAAGTTTCGGTTTAAATTTGACTTTTTTTTTCTCAGTTTAATCTGTCTTTTTCATGAACAAGAATGAAAGTCCATTTTCCTAACCATAGTTGCGTCAATTATATTGAATAGTGGTTGATTGTGTTGCTATTTATTGGCTGTAGAGATCAGGTCCATGGCAATGAAATCACAGGAGCATAATTACTGTATGGGATATAGCTCATGAGAGGCCCAACTATATACCAACCAGTCGGATGCATATTTAATACCATACGTAGGATGCAATATTTTAAAACACCCATGTAGAAAGTTTGGACTATTATCAGAGAATTAATATTTATACATAACATTATGTCAGGCCTATATTATACCCAACACACGCTAAACTTCTGAATTTCTATATTATAAAGCTCATATCGAAAGTACAGGATAAATGATAATAGATTACATAATATTGGTGCTTAATGGTATAATATTTCGCTGTTCTTTCGTTCAAAAATGTGGCAAAGAACTGTGTTGCCTAGCCTCTAATGATCTTTTCAGGCCCAACAATTTCGATCAAACCATCACTTCCAGTATTGAACGGAGTCATCAGATTCCAAGATATTAAGGCAAACCTATATTTTACAACTGATATTGTCTGCCTACAAGTGAACTGACTGAGTGAGAGTGATCCATTTTGTTGTAACAAGTCTTTTGAATTTTACATGTATCGTACTGTAGACAAATTTTTTGATTCAAACTTTCTTATAAGACTTTTAAAGAGTATACTGAAATTCTTAATAGATGGTCTAATAATATAATGCTTTTTAATTTAACTGAAGTCTGAGTCGCTTTTATTTTTAGGTTAACAAAGGTTTGTCAGATCAAAAGATGGTCGTTGATGTGAGTGATGATGATGGTGATGAACTATATGAATTCGACATCAATGATATTGATATCCATGAACTGGATGCAATGATCGATGCCAAACTGCAACAATTAGATTTGGAAGAAGTATCTAAACCATTTATTGATCCAATACGTCACCAGATTAATAATATAGAAAGTATGTGAATCTATGTACATTGTATTACAAATCTAAACTTCCTCCCAGTCTGTCATGTCATGGTACTGTGAGTGAATTTATCCTTATCAATAAAAGATGTAATTCATGTCTAAGCTACTAACAAATATGCTTCAAAAAAGAATGACATAATATGAATATGTTCCTCCTGTCTGAATAAAATTGAAAATTGAATTCTGAGAATTTTCATTACAATTTTGGTTATGCTGATTAAATTCCCTTAATCCAATGACAATGATCTATCTATTCATCAGCTACATTCAGTTCAATTCTTTCAGAAAACAGTATAAAAGCCACTAGAATCTTTGAAGATGCTGGGCGACGTTTAGACAACATTATCAAGACTTTGACCGATAAAAATGAAACCACACCAAAGTAAGAAATTGTCTCCAGTCCTGTAGCTAAAACTGTTTCAATCATTTTAGGGAGAAATATCCCAACATAACCATCAGTGGCAGGGCCAGAAGTGAAGCCCTTTTTATGTTCATTTAGTACAGAGCTACCACCTGGTGGCCATTTTTACCAAAATATTAAGTGTAATGTAGGTCACAATACTTATCATCAGCCATCTTGTCTTATGTTGATTGTGTAAAATGTTTCATTTTATGTTGATTTCTACCATCTGTAGAGCAACGTTTTTTCATGTGTTTGTCATGTCACGTAGCGATAATGCCAATAGTGCCAATTCTTGATACTCGCAGCCGTTTGGGCTACAGAGGGGTCTAAAATGTCCAAAAACGTTGTTTTTGGCGTGTTTTCAAAGAGAAAACCTCCAAAAGTCATAGCATTCCTTCATTTCTTAACGGATTTACTTGAAACTTCCCATATACCCAAATCAATATCGATACGCATCGATGAAATGAACATTTCAGAGGGGTCTAAATGTCCAAAAACCTTGTATATTTCTGACATAATATAGGGATTAACCTCTCACGCTTGTGAACACGACAACAATAGCACAATACTTGAACTTGGGTGTTCAAAGTTTTAACGTCATATCTCCTGATCATTCATAACAAGTCCTCCATGGGGCATTTAGGTACGGCGTCCCGCGGATTCGTGACACAGGCCCGGGATCGAATCTAGGCTGGGAACTGATGGTTTTTCGGTTTTCTTTTTTTCAGCGTAGAATGCCTTTGAAAGGGCACATTGTTACGAAAAATTATTTTGAAAGGGCATAACGTAGACTTCATTTATTAAGGGCACATCTTTACGTAAAATTCTTTTGAAAGGATCTACAGCGTAGAATTCTTTTGAAAGGGCATATAAAAACATAAAACATATAAAGTTTCATTTTCTTAGATAATACTTTTGATTTTATTCAACTAAAATACAATGCATATAACAGTATCTTTCATATGGTATATTTTCATTACTTTTATATGGCCGCATGGTTACCAGTATCCCTAACCGGATTACAATTTTGAACCTTTACATTTCAGCAGAAATGCGTTATCGCTGCTTTGCAGCTATATTTATTATTATTATTATTAAGGCCACCGGCCTTATAGCTATCATAGACGGCACGAAATCAGCAAATTGAGTTCCAGAGGAAAGGCTTTTCCATTGCTTGACAAATCGACGAACCATATATGTACCGATACAATAAGCAGAGAATGTACTTTGGAACCATTATCTTAGAATTTTTAATTAGGCCTTCGTTATCGGCAGAGTAGCGGGTCTAATTCACGAAAATAAAATCTGCTGAATAAAATTCTCACTGTCACGTGACTTGATACTACATGGATTTTTGCATGAAACAAATATCCAAGCCATATTGCTGATAGTAATTTGAATTAAATATCTTTATCGTCAAAATGTCGTCGTTGTAGTTTTTTCATTATCCCCGGAAAAATGAAGTTTGATACATGACATTACGCCATTTGTCATTGATACACGAGGGTCAGTCACGGGTGGCTCCGACAGGCAGGCGTATAATGAATATTGTTGGAGCCATTCCTTTGTTTGGAAGATGACGGAACGCCAAATCATTTCAGTAGTAATGCATTTCAAGAACCTTTTTATAACTCAGTTTCATCAATACAAACACAGTCGCAATATCTAGCTCCCATTTATAGCGTTAGGCTATGGTGACTTTCCACTACCGATTGTATTATAAGTCTGGATGTGCACTAATACTAATCCACAGTCTTTCTTTACTCGTACTGGAGTACAAAGAATCGCCTTATAGGAAGTTGGCCGCCATGCTCTGAGGAGCATCTTGTTATTATAAACACTGATGTTATGAAGGTACACTTTAACCTTATTGTAATCACTTATGCTGATTCAAATGAAGCCCTAATCTGGGAATAATTTTGGAATGTCACAAAACCAAAATATTCAAATGATATCAAAAGTCACGACAGAACTTGACGAATGATTACCTTTACAGAAGCAATTTTTAACTGACAAGATGTATGGCAAAGTTTATGTTCTGACTCAAAAAAATTCATACGTTTTTAGTTGTATCTCAAAAACTAAAGACTGTATTTTGGTGAGACTTAGTAGAAGCAAACCTAATACAACAATGTTACCACTGACCTATATGTTTGGCCAAATATGATGGTATTGACCTACTTCCCCATTTATTGATCAAACTTCATTTATAGGTTCCTGGTGTTGTCAGTAATTGATCATTTACACATTGACCTATATCTTGACCTATTGACCAAATTCCTTATCTATGGTCCAATTTTTATCTGACTTCAATTATTCATTCTTTGTTTGGTCAGTAACATGTTGAGCTACATCTTCACCTACTTCTTTCTCTATGGATCAATTTTTATCAAACTTCGAATATTGGTTCCTCGTGTGGTCAGTAATTGGTCAGTAACATATTGACCTATAGACCTACTTCTATTTGTAGACCAAATTTAATCAAACTTCATATATAGGTTTCTGATGTGGTCAGTAACATAATGAGCTACTTCTTGATATATTGACCTACTTATTAATGGACCAATTTTGATCAAACATCATAAGAAGGTTCTGAATGTGGTCAGTAACATGTTGACGTAGGGGCCATCCATTAAGTACGTACGCTTCGAGGGGGAGGGGGTTTCATTGGCAAAACATACATACAATTTTTTATTAGCCCACTTGGGACTTTAGTCCCAGTGGGCTATTGCGTTCAGTTGTCGTCCGTCTGTTGACGGAAATCAGTTTTTTGAGGAAGTTTTCATCATGCATTAAGCTTTTGCCTTACTATTTGGTATGTAGGTATATCTACCCTAGGGCTATCAGCACCCCAAGAATTGGGTCCCCCAGATTGATAATGCCCTGGTGGCGCCCTCTTCAATTTGCTCAAACTGGCTATTTTGACCAGTTTTTCAAGTTTTTTGAGGAAGTTTTAGTCATGCATTGAATTATTGTTCTGATATGTGATGCGTAGATTCATCTACCTAAGGGCTATCAGCACACCAAGAACTGGGACCCCAAGATTGTTCATGCCTTAGAAGCGGCATCTTCAATATCCTCAAATTGGCCATTTTGATCATTTTTTCAAGGTTTTAAGGAGGTTTTCGTCATGCATTGAGCCAATGTCCTCATATTTAGTATGTAGGTCCATCTACGCAAGGGCTATCAGCCGACAAGCGTCCATATTTGTCCTGGTTCTGGCTAGTAATAATTTGTAGAAAATATCAGTTTTCAGTCTGTCTCACGCTCAAACTTGACCCGATTTTTTAAAAACTTGATATGAAGTTATCATAGGGGATTGGTCAAATCATAAAGAATGGGTTTTTGATTTGTGGGTTTATTATGCAAATTAGCCCCGTTAATGTGAAATTTGAATAGAAATGGTACCAAAAGATGGCTTGAGACTGATCAATATTTTGATACAACAATGAACTACAAAGATATGGCCAATAACAACATAAACTAGATTTTAAATTTTTTAAGATCATTTGGTACAATATTAGATCTCCAGGGGGCACTAAATACATTAAATAGGCCTCTTTCAACTATATATTTTGAACTATTGACATTTTATAATAACAATGATTTGCAAAGCTGTAGTCCATGCAAGGATGCAGTCAGGTGTAAAGTTTCAGGGCAATGCGTTCTACAATAATGGTACCAGGGGGCGCTGAATACATGAAATAAGCTCCGTTTAACTATATCTATTAATCTATCAATGTTCTACTATTGCTATAACAGTGAATTGCAAAACTGTAGTCCATGCTCGGATGCAATCAGGTGTTAAGTTTCGAGACAATGTATTCTACAATGATGCCACCAGGGGGCGCTGAAAACATGAAATTATTAGGGTTTTCTGTTTACGACAGAAAACCCTATTGCTATTGGCGTGTTTTTATATTATTATTATTATTATTATTATTCTAATTTTTCCGTATTCCAGCAAATACTACTAAAAGTCTAATGACTCAAACAGTTCTTAACAGAACT
>JAYMFW010061215.1:0-10935 GCA_036785005.1 Tubulanus punctatus | reverse complement strand
ATAGGAGTGTTCCCTAATTTCTTCGCCTACGACCACCAAGCTAATATTTCCAACAGATCACAAAACGTAACGATGCTGGATAAGCCCGGTGAAGCAACAAGTGATATTTCAGTCAGTAAATCAGAAATATTTTTTACTAGTTTTTAAGTTTTTTTTACACACTCCTCGTACATCAAAGGTGTTTGGTGATAGATATTTTAGAGTGGCACAAAAACTTGGTAATAACAATAATAAATATTGAAATTATCATGCAGGACAGTCTTCCCGGTTTACAGCACACAAATTTGGTAATAAATAGGCTCTCTTTGCTATAACATTTTGCCAACCATATTCGACTGCGTACAGAGTGAGTTCTCCAGATTTTCCACAGGTCTTGCAGATAATGCAATGTAAGTTATATTTCTTGAAATTGTGAAATTATTTATCAGACATTCTTAGATGTTATCTACGTACTATTAGTAAAGTTCCATTTCATTGATTATGACTCGTATTTATGTAGTGTATTATTTTCAGATTGTCGAAACTGTGTATACATAGTTTCGTCGTCGTTGAATACAGTATACGTTTATAATCACGAATTTTCGGCCGAAACTAATTATTTCGCTTAATTACTCCTGGCTTTAGGATTGAACTCGACAAAGAATAGACAGCACGTTTTAGCGTACATCTCTACCTAGGAGGACATATATGAAAAAGTTAACGGCATAGTTCCAACATCGGAGTGTTCCAAATATTTTCATAATGTAGTTGATTTTCTATCGATGATATTGGAATCAAAGTGGCCATCATTGTGGGCATCATCGTGATAGTGTAAAAGAATGACACAGCGAGCAACATTCTTGTTGTCTGCAAAACCCGAGTCGATTTAAGAGTGTCCGAATTAACAACGTCTTTGCTTCTGGTCAAGAAAATTATCGTGAAAGAATTAGATATTATGATCGCGATCAAAGGCAATACGATACCGAATATGGACGATACATAAAAAGCCAGGCGACCTGTACCGTAACAGCCAAATGATATTTCAAATTGAGTTTGAACGCTCACTGTAGTCCAAGCTGCTACCACGGTGCAGCTCGTAAATGATATTAGCACAACGATACGAGCGATTTTAGGTGTTCAGAAAATGCGCGCTGACAAAAAAGGAATCACGACTACTATCAATCGTTCAACCGAAATGGCTACTAAAAACCACGAGCTGCAATAAGAACTTGTAATAAATGCAATAGAATACAAAATACATTCTACATTGCTCTGAAAAAATACATTGTGTTTATCATTTATTTTGAAAACATGCTGCAATAACGGAAAACCAGTGTATGCCTGGCACATCATACAATCGGAAACAGACACTGCGAGAGAGTAGGTTGCGTAGGACTGTCGTCTGAATCTACCACGTGACATTATTAGAAAACTGGCCACGTTACTGAACGAACCGAAGAAAGGTTGTGCGATTGATCACATACCTGCAATCGATCGTAAATCGATCATTTTGTTTCAAAAGTGATCAATCGCAAAAGATCTTATATTTTATATCTTAAAAGATCTCTCTATTTGCGATCTATTTGCAACCATTCTGCAATCAGTTGGCGTGCATTATTCTTGTGACCAGTTTTTACCCCATAAGATACTGTGATCAATCTGCGCTCAGCCTGAAAGAGTAGAGGAAGTACACCGATTGCACAAAATAGCTACTTAAATCATAAACCAACTTTTATAATTATTGTAAAAATGAAATTGAGATAAATCTTCTTCAAATTCATGTTTTTAATAAATGGCACACATATATTCACATCTCATGGTTCCACATTGATCTGATGGTCTTTCTTCTTGGAATACAATTTACTGATCTTCTTTCACCAACCAATCCAAAGACATTCTACAAAATGAATAAGAGAAATGATCAAAGTTAGGAACACAGGTAACACTGACAATTCTTCTCAGATAGGGTAGGCCTATTGAATAAAAAATCAGTATATAAAGGCCTAGTAGCTGTGTTTGTTGATAGTCAGTGCCAAGTAGTCGTGGTCTAAATTAGCTGCTGTGAATTATTTGGAACTGGGTACCCGGGATGCATTGCGTCCCATGGTCAGCATTTACCAGTAATTTTCAGAGGAATTCTTATCAAGGGTCAGGCGATGTGACTTGTGATCAAGGTCGACGTTTTATCAAAAGCCCAAATAATAGAATATTATGGATATATGGTTTTCAGTTCTTTTAAAACTGTTTTGAACTCACCAAAAAATAATTTCATCACGTTCACATGAACTGTGAAATGCGGGTTTCATAGGATTGCTGTCAATCGATGAAAATGTCACGTTACTAACTTGAATCCCTGGTCACGTCGGTCAATTTCTTTCCATTTTCTAGCTGCAGATCCTTGAAATTGAAGTGAAAATTGACCATATCATTACATTAATTCTAAAAAACTGGGTTGGTTCAATGACCTTGGATTCACGCGTCGGCACTAATACACAGACCAACAGGTTCAAATCCCAAAAATGCGATAATCGACACTGCGGCCTATTATATTTTCACACCTGGGTGCCTGCAGATGTAGAGACCTGACATATTGTCAGAATTAATATAACATCATAATATAAATGTTTTAGCCATTGAATAGAAACTACGCTGGTTTGTAGGCCTATTAAAACTACTGCCACAAACATTTTGAAAATCAACAAAATTATACTTACAACTGGAGATTTGGTAAAAATTTTGGTGAAGTTTTGCAACGCGCATTTCTCTGATTAAAACGCGGCTCAACGTCTAATGGTTTTCTAATACCAAGCGAAAGCGTCAGTTTCCTTCACATATCATACTAGGCCTATAGTGGATTTAAACTTTAGCCTGGGCCCATCCGGTACCAGTATTTACATTTTGACTCTAACAATACCGTGTCAATATAGGCAACAATAAGACAATAGGTCAAGTGAGCAATTAAATACCACATGGCATTCATTCTCTGCTGCTGGTCACTTTTGCATATATGGATCCATGTATAGGTCCTATAGCAATTAAATGCAACCCACTAGAAAAACGAATTTATCAGAGCTTAAATCCATTGAAATATTCAAAACCCTATCTTTCAGTCTGCTAAAGTAATTAAAAGTTTTTCTTGTAATGGGATGACGAAAGTTTCGTTATATATAAGTGGTTTTAATATCCCGAAAAGAGGTTTCTATATTCATAAACTCAACTCTCGCTAGATTTGAATGGAATCACAGCTGGGAAACGCTATACCGTACAATAGAAATGTCTTAATGAACCAATATGTTATTAGTAGGGTATCTCCAGAGAATTGTTTTTTCCACAATCAAACTGCATTTCAAATTATCTATAAGGGGAACAGGAACTGTTTTCAAAATGACAAATCAAAATATTGGCCTCAACTCTGGTTAAACCGACGCATCCCAAGTTTGATATGAATTCTCCGCGCACATATGAGTTGTATAAGGACTCGGAGAAAATGGAAAGCGCTGTAAATAAAATTATTGTGTCTTCCAATTAACGGTTGAGTACCTTCTCTGGCGAAATTAACCGCACAGATGTTTCATACCGTCAGTGGCGCAGCGAGGCTGTAGGCTGAGCGTCTAATGGTGCACTTTCATCGGTACAGGTGATCAACTTGATGCGGAAATCACTGAAAAGTGTAGCCAGAGATTGCTTTCTCAACTTGGAAGCTTACATTGATGTGTATGAGATCAACTTACATACGATCCTCGACAGATTGGACACACTCTTTATCACACACAGAGAAATATTATCACCTGGATAAGTGCTCAGTGAATGTTATACAGCGAACCAGAACACGGATGAAACCTTGAGCAGTTGGGCATATCAACTTGAGGAAATTCCAGGGCATGCCTGAGTCTGAATTGAAGCAACAATTTTGGCAGGGAATACTTTAATCAAAATAGGCTTTAGGCCCTTACTGTCAACAAATACGTACCAGCAGATTTTGATGGAAGGTCGGAAAATTGAGCAGGAACTTGGCTTAATAAAACAGAAGAAGCGAACAACAGAAGCAGGTGAGACGGAGAAAACCAAGCAGCCCCACCAACAGGAAATTCCATCTTCTGATCCTGACATGGGACTCAAGGCTACTGTGGAGATGTTGGCGAAGACTGTAAAATATCTGCAACTGGAAGTTCAAAACCTGAAGAAGAGTGATTCATCTTCGAATCAACAACATACTGCTGTTCTACGTGGAAGAGGACATATACGTCAAGGAGCCAGACGCAGACGCACTTACAATGGCCCTAGTTTGCAAGGTCAAGGTCGTGGTTGTTATATTGGTGGAGCCTCAGATCATTTCCAGCATGACTGCAACCAGGGAAACGGATATCTGCCTACTCCAGGGGCCAGGGGTTTGGCAGCACCACGTTGCTGGTAGGCCCATCTAACGAAGAAGACATCACCATCAACCAGATATCTTGTAAAGCGTTGATAGACACTGAAGCTTAAGTCACGACGACTGTGGCACTGCAGTTTATCAATACT
The DNA here is from genome assembly GCA_036785005.1 of Tubulanus punctatus. Taxonomy (NCBI): domain Eukaryota; kingdom Metazoa; phylum Nemertea; class Palaeonemertea; order Tubulaniformes; family Tubulanidae; genus Tubulanus; species Tubulanus punctatus. The sequence goes on along the minus strand of JAYMFW010061215.1, from coordinate 6,435 downwards.
TTGCCTGATGCTAAACTGTTCCCAGTCGATAATTTCTTGGATGTAAAAACTGCATGCGGTGGTGATCTGCCATATCATGGTTGTGCAGAAGTCGACTTGATTTTGAATCAGCAAACATTCATGGAACTAGTACTTGTTACCAGTGATACAGATTATTCAAAGGAGGTTCCTGTGGTGAATGGCACCAATGTTCTTCAGCACCTTAGAACGAGCCATGGACCAATCGAGATGGCGACGGAGGTATTGACCAATCGAAACGAAAAGGTATCATACCCGATGTCACAGGTCACTTTCAGAGGAACAGCGAGAGGAATACCGACATCAACTGAGCTGGCGTTAACATGTCTCTCAGAGAATGCAACCATACCCGAAACATTACAGCTTATACCTACCGTATCCAAATTGGCACCTGCACGTTGTAACCGTATCGGCGTTTGTGTTCGCAATGTTGGTGTTCGGCCTATAACCATTCCAGCAAAAGTTGACGTGTGTACATTCGAAGCAGTCAACAAGGTCAAACCCAAACTACGTGATGTTGTCACACATATCAAGAATCAACGTCAAATTGCTGAGAATGACGAAGCATTTCTTAGTCTATTCAAAGGGGACGATTGTGAACAGAATCTCTCGACCTCCGAACAACTGAAGAGGTTAAAATATACAATTACGAACCACAACGATATCTTTTCCCTGTCAGACATGGATAATGAGCGGTGTACAACAGTTAAACATGAAATCCGTGTAACCAACGACGTACCATTTAAAGAGCGATACAAGTCCGTGATCACTTAGAAATGATGTCGTCAGCCGGTATTACGAGATATAGTCCACCAATAGTCCACCATAGTTAACCAGTGGTGTTAGTCAGGAAGAAGGGCGGAAGACTCAGATTTTGCATCGACTACCGTACTCTTAACCGCAGGACTGTCAAAGATAGACAAGCTCTTTCGAGAACTGAAGAGCTCTTGGACAGTGTCACTGGAGCTCGATACTTTACTTTACTTGACTTAAAATCCGGGTACTGGCAGGTAGAGATGAAGGATGATGAAGCAAAAGCTAAGACAGCATTCAACGTCGAACACGGATTCAGATTTTGGGAATTCCAAGTCATGCCATTCGGATTTAACTAATGCGCCCTCAACGTTTCAGCGATTAATGGAGAGAACCTTAGGTGATCTGAATATGTGGGATTGAGTAGTTTTTATCGATGAAATTTTGATTTACTCTGCAACAATTGAAGAACATTTGGTCAAACTTGAGAAAGTCTTTGAGCGACTAGCTGATGCGTGTTTAGAACTGAAGCCGTCCAAATGTGACTTCGCGAAAAATTCAGTTATACATTCAGGCCACAAACTCTCCGAAATGGGTATTCAGCCTGATCCTTCCAAGCTGAAGTCTGTCGAAGATTGGCCTGTCGCAAAGAGTGTGACGGACTTCCTATGATTTTTAGGATTCAACGGGTACCATAGACATTTTATCAAGGGTTACGCCAAACTCACTCGCCTCTTACCAAGCTATTGGCTAGTATTTCGAAAACGAAAGGTCGTCAGAAGATTGCTGAACGAAAAACAATAGTCGGATGGAACGAAAAAACAACAGATGAACGGAAGAAGGTCCTCCTAGATAATCCAGTCTTGGGTTATGCGGATTAAACCAAACCATTCGAAGTTCACACGGATGCATCTTTAGATGGTCTTGGAGCCGTTCTTTATCAGGAGAACCCGGAAGGAATTAATCAAGTTATCGCTTATGCTAGTAGAGGATTATCACCATCTGAGAAGAAGTATCCTGTCCGCAAATTGGAAATTCTTGCAATGATATGGTCAATAAGAAAAAGGTTTCATGATTACTTGTACGGTAATAAAGTGTTGGTCAAGACAGATAATAATCTGTTGACCTACGTTTTGAAAAATGCCAAACTGGATGCCACAGGACAGAGATGGCTGCAAGCTTGTCGGTTTACGACATTGAATTAGAGTACGTCACCGGGAGGTCCAACACATGCAGATGCCGACGCATTATCGAGAAGTCCTTTAAACAAGCTGACCGCAGACGTGTTCCAAACAATTTGCCAGAATCACCGAGTTGTACCTACGTCTGAATTGATTAATGCTACTACGCAGTTAACCCTTCGTAAAAGTCGTTACATGAAGCAGATCCCATTGAATGTAAAGTTATCAACTGTATCAAGAGGAAGCAGAAGTTAACACCTTCCTCACCTTCAGAATACTCAGTCAGTTGTGTGTACAAATCGTTTGTGATCCAGTGTTCTATATCGACGTGTTAAAAGTGTACAAGGCGACGAGTTATAAAGTTGGTTACCTTCATCAGAGCATAGCAACATTTTCCATTCCTTACATGATGACATGGATCACCTAGGACGAGACAAAACCCTAGTACTCCTCCTTCAAAGATGTAACTGGCCAGGAATGCGAGCGGATGTGGAATCGCATGTGAAGAGCTGTAAGCGTTAAGTTCTATCGAAATCCTCCACCCCTACTCATATAGCTCCCCTTGTGTCTATAGAAACATAGTATCCTCTCCAGTTATTGTGTATGGACTACGTTACGCTCGAGCCTTCGTATGGATTTGAGAAGGTGTTAAAAATATTTTAAATTCTAAATTTGTCGATTGTGGGATTTACGCTCTAATTTACCTACACGGATATAGTGTTTATCATATTCATTCCTAATCTGTTAAACAGCTGTTTACATTTTTCCCACTTGTCTCTAAGCATGAAATACCAGTGTTGGGCGTATCCGAGCGTCCAATGATCAGGTGTACTTTTTCACACGTGACATTTTGGAGAATGTTTACGATTCCATCCATAAAACATGGGTTAAGATAATTTTCTGATAGGTATGTGTATCCCACGACCAGGTGTACTTTTTCTGAAATGACATTTAGGAGAATACGTGGTCTATGTGTGTAAATGGTACGGTACTGAGTACGGAACCGGAGTTCCAGATGGATCGGGTGTCCCGCAACCAGACTGCCCTTCTGTCTGAGATTTTGGTTGATGGGGGTGAACGATTTTGTTCGGTATTCTACGGAATTGGCATTTGGGAAATCTCAAGGTGGATTTGTGCGTCCCAGGATAGGATTTTCGAGATTTCAGCTAAATAAATATATCTTGCGAGAAAAATGGAGGGTTTGCCAATAAGGTTGTGAGACATATAATGACACAGATAATATTGATAATCTGCTGGAGGTTAATTATCTGGAATAAATTTTGATTCAATGAATATTTGCTTGGGCAAGTGTTGATTTTAAATATTTGCTTTACATCTTTAAGCTTTGAATGCCACGCTTCCAGGCTGTAGTAAATGCGCCTACTGTTGTTGCCTTACGGAAAAACGTGCCGGGAGAATTAGAGCTGTTATAAATACAATATACAAAATACATTCAATGCACTGCAAACATCTAATAATGTACATAACTTTTAAACGTCGATTGTTTCATTATATAGGGACCAAATATTGTGTGATAAATTTCGTATCTGAAAGCTTCTGCAATAAACTATAATTGCAAAAAAGTTATAGGACGGACAGTAGTAAGGTTGTTCAATCGATCTAACAACAATACACGCGTGATGTCTAAATAAATTAAATAAAGCATGAAATGTATTAAACGAGGTGTCACTACTTATCATCATAATCCGAAGACGTTGGACGAATCATCACTGGCATACGTAAACAGTGCGAATAGAAATGGTTCAGGGTGCAACAAGCGACGCTAACTCCACAGTGATAGCGGTTTTTCATCGTTCATATTTAGAGAATGTAATCATCAATTCGATAGTATATTCTACTGGTACAAATAGATCTATTTTGCTTGTTTCGATGCCTTTAGTTTTCATCATCGGTTCGTTCGGTAACGTAGCCAGTTTTCTGACAATGTCACGTGGTAGATTCAGACGACATTCCTACGCGACCTACTCTCTCGCAGTGTCTGTTTCCGATTTTATGATGTGCCAGGCATACGCTGGCTTTCCATTAATGCAGCTTGTTTTAAATACAAATGATATACTCAATATATTTTTCCAGAGCAGCCTAGAATGTATTTTGTATGGTACTGCATTTACATTTAGTTCTTTTTGCAGCTCGTGGTTCATCGTAGCCATGTCAGTTGAGCGTTTGATAGTAGTCGTGTTTCCTTTTTCGGCGCGTGTTTTTTGTACACCTAAAATCGCTCGTACTGTTGTACTTGTATTTTTAACGATCAATCTCGTAGTAGCAAGTTATACGGGTGGTTTGAACGTTCGAATTAAACTTGCAATGTCATTTGGCTGTTACATCTCGGCGAAAAGTATATTAACACGTTTTTATATCGCGTCTTTATTCGGCACAGGTTTGCCATTGATCGCGATCATAATATCCAATTTTATAACGATAACTTTTTTGATAAAAAGCAAAGAAGTCAGGAATTCGAACATTAATCATAAGTCTAGTCGCATTTTGCAGACAACAAGAATGTTGCTTGCTGTTTCATTCGTGTATACAATAACGATGTTGCCAACAATGATAGCAGCTTTGATTCCGATATCAACTAAGTATGTTAAAGACTACATCATGGAGATATTTGGAGCACTCCGATGTTGGAATTACGCCGTTAACTTTTACATATATGTCCTCCTAGGAAGAGATGTACGTTTGTACGTAAAGTCTATTCTTTGTGGTATATCTTAAGACTAGGAGAACCTGAGCGAGAACAATCACTCAATAATTCACTTCGTCACCACTAATTTGTTTCCACTAGCTCGAGTGGTTGGCATTGATACAATTGTTGCTGGAAGGCGAGCACTGCAACGTGAACTATTTTTAGTAAATTGCGAAGAAATTGGTCTAGAATGTAATTATCTAATATTCCTGGTCAACTGGTAAAACATCGATCATCGTTTGAGCGGGCTTATTTATATCGTTGAGGTAAAATCGGCCGGAAATATCAGCTCGGTGAAAGTTGCTGGAAACTTTAACGCAGTCCCTTTATAGGTGTTATAAAGAAGTTCTCAAAAAATGAAGTTACAAGTACGTAAATATTTAACATCTTAATACTTGTTGCGTTCTACAGATCATGACAATATGTTAAATTAACTTATTAAACTTGTTCAATAAAGTTCACCGAAATATGCTAACTTATACACGTATTGATCGTATTTGAATAGGCATGACATGTTATTGTGAATTAAAGGAATTAATTAAGTAAAACTAAATCAAAAATTAAACCGGTTGTCTTTATGTTTTTGAAAATTGAACACTGCTCGCCAGGTTTATGAAGTGTATGCACAGTCAACCTTTTTCATTTTGTATGGCCCCACAGTTTTCACTTACCCACTTATTTGTACAATATGAAGATTTGGGTCAAATACTTCCAACCAAACGCATCTTCACATTTTAAGTTCCACCAAATTTTCAATCACAGAAAATAATCATAAAACGTCGTGGAGACAAAAATTTAAAATGTGCCTCACATACCCAATTGTGTTGATGACTGACTAATTTGTGAGACCACAAATCTAATAGTTCCAAAAGAAGTATAAAAACTCGTTAGTTTGTCTGTTTTGTAATAGGTATATTTACTTAGATGTATGTTTGTTATGTGATGAAATAATTAAAGAGTTTGCTACTCATTTGAGCATGTACTCGGTATTTGTCATGACATATGTTGCTCAGTCTGTCCTCTCTCTGTCACCCCTTTTGCTTGTTTTATATATCTGTTGCATATAAGGTTAATAGAAACAGCTTTGAGTAGAGAGTTTTTTAGTTAGTCAGCTGCTGTACGTTTCGGTCAGAACCCGACCAGGCTATTAAATAAACACGAAATTATACCTAATTTTACTTGTTTCGACTCTGGACTTATTACCGAACTAGTTCCCGTTCCCGCGTCTATCACTCGAAAATCGACGGTGCTATAATAGGTGGAGAACCCGTTGCCTTGATCTGTCAGGCACTGCAGATTTACTTAAATCGTGCCTTAAAGTTATTTTGGATGCGGTCACGATGTTTGTAAACTGCGTGAATTGTGGACTTAAGTGTAGGAACCGTGTAAAATGTTACGCAGAATGTGCAAGTTGCAACCGTTGCAACCTAATGGGACATTTTGTCAGGTGCTGTCGGAATCCCATAACACGTCCCGGCGTAAGTCAGCTAGGAAAAGAAGGCGAGATATAGATCGTCCCATCGACTTCAACCATCATAAGATGTTGGAAAATTCGGGAATTATCATCAAGCGTATATATATACATGAAGTTTGATCATGATTGGATCATAAATAAATAGGAAGGTCAAAAGGTCACTAAAGTAGGTCAAGACTATTTTAGTCATTTACAGACCACAAGTATCCCATAATTGACGTTTGATCATGATTGGGCCATAAACAAATAAGTAGGTCAATAGGTCACGAAAGTAGGTCAACACTATACCGGTCATTTACTGA